>JBBIGA010020102.1:0-14550 GCA_037576975.1 Alestes dentex | reverse complement strand
GAGCTCTTTGTTGGTCAAGTGTATGTTTCTCTCTCTCTCTCTCTCTCTCTCTCTCTCTCTCTCTCTCTCTCTCTCTCTCCCTTACCAATACCCAGAAGCAAATGTCATTGTTGGGACAAACACAGACTGATTTAACAAAACCAGTTTTTCCACTTTGTGAGTAAGCACTTTCTAGACACACCTAAAGTCTTTTAGACCACAAGCGATAGTATTCACTTGTCAGTGGTATAACTACTTTGTATCAGTCCAGTAAATCTTAATATTCTGTTAATAACTTTGTGATAAATTTCACCATATAATTTGTAAAGATGTACACAAATCAGGTTAAAATGTTTCTGTATTACGGAAAATGATTAATTCCAAATCCACTTGGTCTTCTATGGATGTTTAAATGGCTGTCATTTTATGAGCATTCTGTGCCATTTTTGACCACATGCAATGACATTTTTGCAAATTTTGTATGATTTTTTTTTATGTGTGATAAGACTAACAGTTCTACCTCTACTGTCAACTTTATAACATTTGTACACTTAATCCTAAAAATATGCTTTCTGGCAGTTGGAATAGTTTGAGAACGAATGCAGACGCATGTCAGCAAGTATCTGTTTGAAAATGTTCAAACCAAGTACAGGCATTTGTCCTCCATATCCCTGGCCTTTTGCTTTTGATCATGTGAAAGTTAAGGAAAAACTGAGACACAGAGGGCGGTAGCAGGAAAAATCTGCTGGAAATCTTTCCTCTGCCCTGTGGCGGATGACAACATGCCTAAAGAACTTGCACTGTTTCCAGTGGGTGCGGAAGTTCCAGAACTACATAGATTTTTACATTGTGTGGACTTTTTTTTTTTTTTTTGTATTGTAATGGAGAACAAAACCGTTTTGCTATTGGTCGGGTACCGGGGGAGATTTGTGGCTTTGGCAGCTTCATGTGGCTTTTTGAAATGGGCCAGCAGGATTTTAAAGTGGATTCTGTTCCCATGGATTAGCAGCATATGTACTAACAACAAATGTGTATATATGAGTGCATTAGTTAACGTGTTTGACATATAAGCATGATGATGTAGCTGTTTTCCAGACAGATTAAATCCAACTAAGTACATTTAATCTTAATGAGATTTCTCTTGTAATCTCTAGCCCTGGTGTAATCCATCTCCAGGAAATCAATGCGTTGTTTATCTTGCTTATTACAAGTAAAAAAAGGCCTCATGGCTCCCTAATACGTCATTGATTATCATATTAATTCATCAAAAACAAAAGTGTAGCCAAAGTAATAGCGCAAACAATACTGTTGTGTCAAATGGAACGAAAAAGCTGTAATGTATCTTGGTGCCTGTATTAGTAAGACTTTCTTTAAAAACACTGAACTGCTATAACCAAAGCTTGTGCAATGATGTTTTATCAAAGATAAAAGATTGCCAGTGTACTTTTCTCTTTAGATATGTGTTTATGTGTATGTGCAGTGCCCAAAAAAAAATGCCACGGTAAAATAAAACTCTTTGTGGAAACTTTACCTTTAGTGCGAGTGTTATGTCATATAAACTTGATGATCCAGCAGGTCACCTCTCCAGGAATCAAGAATGCTCCCTTTCTCACCTTGCAGGTTTAGGTTTTTGTACGTCGCTGGGTGTTTGAGTGTGAACTGCTTAAGGCAAAGCTGACTTATATGAATTCTTTGACAGAGTCTGAGAGTAAGTCGTAGGTATCGGTTTGTGTCTCTAGGGGCATTTAAACCACACTGTAAGCATGAAAAAAAGAGTGCAGAAAAGCAACCTAAGGCCAAGACATCTGTTAATCATTTGCATGCTTAGAATGGGGGTTGACTGGTTTGTTTATTTATTTATTTTCAAGTGTTTCAGTCAGATCCTAAAGGAAAAAAGCAAATGAAACCATTAGCTATGGTGGTTTAGCATTTAATTAAATCTTTAGAAAGCAGAATCCAGGGAGAACACATTATTTACCCCAGCTTCAGATGGCTCTGCAGTACTCCATTTCTGTTTTCTGTGAGGCCTTCAGTAAGAACTAACAGGCCTGGGTGGGGCTGGAATTCAGATCAAGCTGGAAAATTTCAGCAGTCTCTGACCTCAGTGGCATAACATTAAAAGAGTGCAAATTTGGCAGCTTGCTGTTGGTTTTCAGAGTTTGTGATTAAGAGAGCATTATTTCATTCAAAATAATCTGCATGAAACTGATGTGAGGTCTAGTTTTGCCTTTAATGTCTGTTATTTTGGCTTAAGATGGATTCAGAAATTGGAATGTTGTGTCATCTGTCTTTGATGACATACCTTTAAAATAACCCTCATGTAAAAAACGGTATAAGTAAAGTGACCTTGCACAGTGGATGCTACCTGTTATGTAGTATTACATACTTTACTGACTGTTCTATGAACTAACATAGTATAGCTCAGCCTCCAGACATCTACTAGATCCGTAAAATGTCTGGTCATACTTTAAGAAATACACTGCATTATCAAAGCCTAGATTTTTGTACTGGTAGTTATTAAGAGAGTTATTAAACCATGTTAAAAAGAATCATTACTCTGATTGTAAAAAAGACTACAAATAAGGGCAAAATTTGTCAGTATGAGAAGATGACAGAATTGATGTGACATCCAGATACAGTACTGTTGAGTTCCCCCGGCATGGAAGTATATTCACATAACTATTTTAAATGTATCGAGCAGTTTTAAAAACAAATTCTAAACATTCTGAAAGTATATAAAATTATCAAAATTGAGTTCTGCATCTATCTATCTATCTATATATATATATATCAATACATCAATACATCAATACAAGTTCCTACTCAAATTACATTTTCCTTATATAAAATTGTAAACCAGCTAGTGAATCCACTTTTTACTAGGTATCTGTTAAAAATGAAAAATGAAAATTCCTTCATTCCGTGTATAAGCGCTGCGGTTGAATGTCACGCTTCATTGAGGGGAAAATCCAAACTGCCCTCATTATCTCTTTCCTCGGGCACCTTTCAGATTTGACACAAATGAACAGGTCACCATTCAGCAGCCAGAGGGCAGTGCAGAGTTACTACACATTTGGATGTCAGGAGTAGAACAGACACCTCTAAAGTTTGGCTCAAACATGTACAGCGCTGTTTAACCGGCAATAGCACATACACACTTTACCAAAAACCAAAAGGTCTGCTTGGTCTACTATTCTGACACACAGTAGTCTTCACTCCCACTTTGTTTTTCAGCAAGTACATGATTGTGATGACTGAAATATTCTCCGAAATGGCTCAAGGCAGTGCTGAACTCTGTCGGTCCAGTGCCGCAGGTGGGAGTGTTCCAGCTTTGGCAGGGAATAGCACCACAGCAGAGGTCAAAGAAAATACGCTCCTTTTAAGCTTTCTGGTTCAAGAGTTGCCTGAGATTTTGCAGTGCAGTATTTTTAGAGGTTGCTTTAAAATCCAGCACAGGATCATCAGCATGTGCACAGATCATGCAGTTCTAAACTCGCTCTCCTCGTCTCTCCAGCGCAGCCTCTCTGACCATGCGGATAAGAAAACGGCTGGCCTGCTGCAGGTCCCAGTTGTAGCGCGCTAGGATCTTGTAGCAGTCCTCTCTAGAACACTGGTTCATGTGGTATAGCTGTTCTGTCTGAGGAGTGAACAAAAAAAAGACAGATGAGAGTTATATGAATGTGTCAGATTAAATAAATATTCAGACTAATCTCTTTCTGTAGCATGTGGTCCATTATCACAGAAAAACTCTAGTTGCAGAGTGCAAAGACCTAAACTATCAGTCAAAAGTTTTGGCACACTCTGAGGTTTTCTACATTTACATGTTACTCACTTAATATTTATAAAAAAATCCACTGAATATTCATAGCTAAAAAAATAAGTGTACGGTATTTTCAGTATTTGAGGTTTATCACTACTGACCTATAAAATCAAGTTTATAATTATAATTATAATTATAAATGTGGACCACCATATAACTGTTAGGTATTTAACCATTTAAGTGACAGTCAATGGGACGGAACAAATGCATTTAAAGTTAAATTACAGCCTAGAACTTGACTCTGTGTCACCACACAACCAGTTAAAAGGATGTCACACACGTATTGTTAAATATCGTTTCCATGTTATGAAGGAAACTTGTTTTATTAGACATATTTTCATTTATTGTTGTTCACTAAACAACTTTCAAATGCTTAACAAGAATAAAAATCTACAGTTTATGAAAAAAATGGTTTTGTGGTAAAAACTTTTGACTGGTTGTGTAATTCATGTTATCTAGTCACATATTTCAAACATTTATTCAAGCAATTCAGCAACTCCCCAGTAGCTTCTATTGTGAGGAATTTTTCAGTCAGTTCTGTTTGTTCACTCCTGGGAAACATCTAAACTACTGTCCATGGAAATCAACAGCAAGTGACTGGTGGAGTAGACAGAGAAAGAAAATGCAGGTTCCGTTAATGGAAACATGAAGCATCACCTTCAGCAGTTGCTCTGCCCGAAAGGGGTTCCAGTCATTGCGTTGTAGGGCTCTCTGAACCTCTTCAATGGTCACTCCATGGACAGCGGCCTGCACCTGTCCAATTATAATTGACCACACATTTATTAAACACTTATTCATTACAGGTATATCATCACATTACTTGTGATATTTGTATCTGAATTCGGAAAACATTTTGTTCTGCAATTGTTTCAGCATCCTTAATATTACTACAGTATTAAAAAGTCTTCAGTTGAATACCCTAAAAGATGCCAGGGATGTACAATATACTGTTTTTAAAGGGGAGTTATTTCTTAACTCCATGACATAACACAATATTTCAGGCAACTGACAACACATATGTAACTATTTCATGTGATTACTTTTTAAGAGAGTTTTTAGAGGCACTGAGCCTCTAATGAGCCTCTAACGCATTTTTCTAATTTATTTTATTCCTACGAGCATTTTGACCAATAACAGTTCCAGATGAATGTTCTGGGTGTTTGTTGAGGCGTTTAATGAATTGAGGCATTTATACAACAAAAGTAAGTCGTTTTGGTCAAAACAAAGCAAGCTGCTTTACAACCACGCCACACTACTGATTCACCAGTTTGTTTCCAGTATGAAAGGTTTCACAATTACAATATTTTTCTATGTTTAGCGGCCCTAATACAAGCCTGTGAAAAGAAATGGGCAGAGTGAGTTAGCTGATTTAAGAGGGAAGAAAATATCTGCACCTGAGCTATGAGTGCCTCCTTGTCGGCCTGCATTTGAGGTGGATACCTTTCTCGCAGCCTCTCTTTGTCTTTATCTCGCTCCCTCTCCTTCTCTCTTTCTCTCTCCTTCTCCAAGTCACTGTCTAGCTGGGGAGTTGACTTGGCTAACTGTGCCATCTTGACTAGGTTGGTAACCCCCATAATCGGTTGCTGCTGCTGTAGTTGGGGCTGCAGGTTTGGATTAGGAGGAGGGGACCAAGGAGAGGAGGAAGGGGCTGCCACTCTCCGGTCGCGGATCACCATCTGCTGGGGTCTGATGCGTTTAAAGTTTGGTGGTGGTGGGCGTGGAGGAGGCAAGTTGCCACTACAGTCACTGAACCTGCGAGGGTCCTGGATTAGCTGAGCTGGGATGGCTTTACGGACACGAGTTCTCTGAGCCAGGCTGCCACCACCATCTTGACCTTTGTTTTGAGAGGCCCCTAAGACTGACTCAAGACTCCGGGACATGCCTGAAGAAAATATCACAATGGAACATGAAATGTCATTTTGGATACGTCACTGATTATCATAAAAAGAAAACAAATAACTTTAGACTATAATTCGAAAAAATACGTTTCAAGCAAGCTAAATTCATACTACTAAATAGCAACCATGACATTTCATTAAAGCATTAAGCCATAAGAGACTGTATGTTCCAGGGACTTTATGGTTGTTATTCACAATGGGAAAAAAAACAGCATGATACAATACAAATATGTTTACTACATAATGTAATGTACAAACATTGGATAAACAATTCTGCTAAGCAATGCCTTTTGTTAAACAGACTATGATAAACAAAATGCTCAAAGTGAACAATCGTTTTAATGACTAGGTAGATCAATTAGGAATTTGGTTGATATGCAGTCGTATAAGTCTACATCAAGTGTCCAGCTGTGTCATTCCATTCCTGAGTGCTTGTTCTCACCTGCCATTTTCTTTAGATTAGAGCCCTCCTTCTCTTTTGCCAAAGGTATCCTCCAAGTACCAGGGCTGAAAACATCAAACACACAAAAAACACTAATACAGCCATCCTTTACATCAGAGGTCCCCAACTGCTGGGCCGCGGACCAGTCATTTGGTACCGGGCCGCACAGAAAGACAGAATTAAAAATATTTTATTGATTATCAGAGTCAGAAAGATCTTTTATTAGGAAAAAAACGCTCATCTCAGTCACGTGATAAGGAACATCAAAACTTTAGCCCACAAGCTCAGGTTTATTAAAAAAACAAACATCTTTGTGGAGCTTCTTCATATTTTTACAAATTTTGTCTTTAGTTGCTTTACATGATTCCATTCCCATCAGTACAAAATTACATTACACGGTTTATATGCTATTTAACCTAGGGCTGTAGCAATGACACCGTTTTAATGAACTACTCAGTTACAAATGACTCTGGCTTTGTGATTACTATGCAACTTGAATGATAAACACGGAATCCATGTAAAGCCATGCTTAACGTCATTGTAAAGCCATGCTTAATGTGAACACTCATTTGTGAGCATCACTGGCAGGATCTCATGAATGTGCATATGTTTGTAACTATCAAAGTCATGTATATGAAGTAAAATTAAATGTCTGCTCGTAGAAATTGCATGAATATGATTATACTTGACTATCCGTCAAAAATAATTGCTAAATTACTTACGCTAGATAAACTACTATTGTAATCGAAAGTGACGGCCCTAATTTAATGTTAGCTAGATTTAAAAGAATCAATAGCATAAAGAGCACCACTCACTCATCGAGCCGGGTTGGGCTTCCCCAGCTGCGCTCTGGGTTGACATCTCCATGTCCAGTGTGCTGCAAGCTTCCTCTGACTGGAGGAGAAATGACAGCAGGACTAGAACTCGGTCCGCCCGGAACAGACACAGAGGGAGCAGTCAGCGATGGGGGAAACCACCCAACACTCAGTGTCCTCTGGTTCTGACCCCTCCACTCACTCAACTCCATCCTGGACAGAACAGACAAAATAGTCAATGTCAAATTACAATTAACTGTACTTCACTTATACAATACGCTCACTTAAAAATTCCAATTGTTAATACAATATAAGCTTTACTGACAATTACAGAAGAGTTATGCGAGTTTGCACACTTGGCCCATCAAGCACGAGATACGCTTAAACAAGGAAACAGATGAACCTACTGGAGAGAAAAGCTTTTGCAATCCCTGTTTTGTATTTGAAAGACCCCCTTCATAGATCTTTGCAGGGGGGGCTAAAGACTAAGACTCAAGAATCAAAATATGAATGGAATGCTTCTCAGGGGGTTGCGGTAAGTTAATCTCTCCCTTTTCCCCCTCACTTTCCCTCCCACTTCCCTTTGTGTCCTTGCTCTCAGGCCCCATCTTACCCATGGTCTATTATGGTCACCAGGTCATTGGCTTGTAGAGCGAGCTTTCTGGGGTCCGCAAAATCCTGCACAGCTCGCACCTCCCTTGGCTGGGCCTAGAAAGATACAACAGAGAAATGTTAGAATCTACAATCAGCATACAAACTTCAAACTTCAGGAGCTGATGTGTTTTTATGAATTATTTCATGTAAGTCAAAACCTTTAAACAGTATGGCAGACTGAAGTCAAAGGTACATGAGCGAATGAGTTTCATGGAGTACAAAGTTGTTATTTTATGAAATCTAACACATAGTAAATATGAAGATATTTCCTAAGAAGTTACATTAGTGTTCCTCAGCCACTCACTTCAGCTACAATAGTGGCTAGCTGGGCGAAGGTGGGCCGCTCTGATGGAGTGTAGGCCCAGCATTTTCTCATTACAGCATACAGCTCTAGAGGACAGTCTAGCGGCCTCTGTAAGCGATCGCCCTCGCGTTCCACCCGGAACAGAATCTGCACACAGCATGTTACATTACACTTAGTACAGCTAAAATGTTTCTAAGAGTTTTTCCACTTTCATTTTTGTGAGGAATTCCACACACAAAATTCCACAAACACAGAAAGGAATGTTACACAAACCTGTCTTCCTGACAACCCAAGCCAGGGCTCTTCACAGTAAGTGAACATTTCCCACAGAGTCACTCCGTACATCCACACATCTGAGGCATGAGAGAAGGAGCCGACACGCAAACTCTCAGGAGCACACCTACAGAAAATGAGAGGTTTTTTTTAACTTTTTTTTGTGTCAGGCAACAAAAATGCATTAACACCAAAAAATACTCCCTTAAAACTATAAAGCTACACTACTTTTGAATTCATTATTGAATTTTGCATATAACAATGCGATTAATCGCAGACAATCATGCAATTAATTGTGATTTAAAAATAAATAAATAAATAAATAAATAGTTTAATCGTTACCCAGCATTAATATATATACATATCTGTTTTGGCATTGCATGATTATTTCAGGTGAATGTCTTCTCTACTAACAAAATAATTCTTCAGTAAAAGAAGTGTTAATGCCTCACCAGGCAAACGGGATGCGTCTGTGGGCTCCCATGATGTAGTGGTCTTTGTCCTGGCCCAGACCCCGCATCAGACCAAAGTCTCCAATCTTCACCAGCTCTCTGGAGGCCAGGAGCACATTTCGGGCCGCCAGGTCTCTGTGGATGAAACGTCGTGACTCCAGATACTCCATCCCTGCGGCAATCTGAGTGCTAAAGAGCCAAAGGCGGGCCAGTGGATATTCACACTGTCGCGAACGCAGTATGTCGTACAGAGAGCCGAGTAGTGCCAACTCTGTCACCTGAGGAGAGCAAAATCACAACAGTGGTGTGAAAACAACATTCGTACAGTAGAACTATCAGAACCATACCCACAACAAGAACAAACTTGAGAGCCATTAGAATATATTATCCTCAACAACTGCGAATAAAAATCCTGACCAAAGTATTCAAATCACAGTTTAAGCCTCCTGATGTTACCTTTTACATCTTCTTACATTTTGTTGAAGTATTTTTCCCTTGTAGCTCGATGAGTGAGTGAAGCTCTTTAAGCTATTGATATTTTTAATCTAGGTAACATTCAATTTGGGCAGACACTATCAATTATAATAGTGACTGCCCCAATTGAAGTGTTGGAGGTACATATTTCCAACTTTCAATCAAATTATGTTTGTAAGTGTTTTATTGTGATTCGAATTTGATAAAAAAAAAAAAAAAAGAAGTTACTGCTTTGAATATGGTCTTATTTTGCAGAAAGATCAACAAACATCCTATTGATATAAAATGCAAACATGACATTTGTCACACAAGTAACTATGTATTAATTAGGTAATTATCTAACTACATTACATAAAAATAACAGTGTAATAAAAAATCAAATGTACAGAAAACATCAATAACATTTAAGCACCAAGGGGCCAACAATATAGTTTGACTGGGTCAGCACAAATCAGCACATTACATTGAATTTCAGTCCTTTGAAAAACCCACTGATCACCACAATGCACTTCAGATTTCACCTACCAAATGCCCCCTATCACAATACAATACTACGTAACCTCAGCTTACCATTTTGAGAGGCTGTGTGAGGACCACACCATAGAGACGTATGATGTTAGAATGGTCTAAAGACTGCATGGTGGTGACTTCTTGCAGAAAGTCTGTCACTGTATCTGTCTCCCTGGATATACTGCTCCTCAGAGACTTCACTGCTACAGGCACCTGGAGAGAGCATGGTGAAGAAGAAAATAACTGTAGTCTATCCCCTAGTCTGCTTAGCTGAGAGTTACTTTTTATACGCTCCTCTGAATCCTGAACATCACACGACAAGGCCATTTTTCACCATATTTTGGACAGACTGATTAGCTAGTTTAACGTGGATCAGTTTTCTGATTACGACCTGTTCATGACAATGTAATTCAGTTTAGTTTGTATAAGTGTGTTCTGTGAAGGTTTTTATATACAGTAGGGGAAGTAATTATTTGATCCCCTGCTGAATTTGTAAGTAGGCTGACTTATACTTATTTCAGTCAATGACATGCAAATCAATTTATAACTTTTATGTAACATGTTTTGTCTTGATTTTTGGTTGATATTCTGTCTCTCTCCATAAAAATGAAACTACCTCATAAATTAGAACAAACAACAAATTTAGCAGGGGATCAAATAATTACTTCCCCCACAGTAACAGTCTTTAAGAACCTGCATCAAAACATTCTCTACTAAGCAGGAATTTCAGACAGAATCTCCAACAGGTTCTTAGACTGAGATGAAGACCAATTAATGCACTGAGCTTGCGTTTTTTTCTAGTGAGCATCACAAATAAATCCCCATATTAAAAGCTGAAATAATGTGAAGGGTGCTTTTTTAAGCCTAGAAGAGAATATAAACAAGACCTCTTATATAGTACACCATCTGCCTGCTGCAGGCCTCGATGTACAGGATGATCTATATAATGTTAAAAAAGACGAAACATGTGAATAGTGATGGGCAATTCTAAAAGAAACTGTTATAAAAACACTTTTTAATGTGTTTTTGAGGAGAAAATACTGAAAATACTTTTGTAGGAATTTTACATGTTACAATAACTTTATTATAATTTCCAGCAACAAGATTTCCATTTCAACAAAGTTACGTAATAAAAACGTGTCTGTGTTTCTTCTGCATGTTTAATCTCATTGTTGTGTTCAAGCAAAACAATGGGGGGAAAGTGAACTCACCACTCGTCCAGTAGGCGTATGCCACTCTGCCTTCCTCACCACCCCAAATGAGCCTGAGCCCAGCCTTTCTCCAAACACCAGCTCACTGTCCTGGATGAGGCAGGTAAGAGCTCGTCCTACTTCCGGCCCCTGCATAGGCACACCACCACTCCACTGGTCTCCTTCTGGACCACGCCCACTGAAGACCTATTAAAGGTATCTGATGTGAGGATTTGACTCAAATATATTATTATTAAGTAAAAGTGACCATTGTGTCATACGTGGACACACCACGGCACACAGTGTGAACAGCACAAAATTCTTCCTCTGCCTTTAACCCCTTCACCAAGTGAAGCAGCGGGCAGCCAGGAACACAGCGCCCAGGGAGCAGTGTGTGGGGACGGTACCTTGCTCAAGGGAACCTCAGAGGTGCTTAGTAGTCTTGGGAATTGAACCCACGACTTCCTGATCACAGGTTGAACGCCTTAACCACTAGGCTACCAGCTGCTCACTCATGACATTTTTACATGACCATTCCACCCTCTCTATACAGCCTCTAAAGACTTACATATGTAAATGACCTCTGCTCTAATTGCACATCATGTGTCTCATTTTAAAATCAGTTCAGGCTGAAACCCTTATTTTAACTTCAGCTTAAATGAGTGGACTGTAGGCTGAACTGCCTATGTACACTGAATAGGCAGATATATGTAAATGCATTGTTTTTGTCCCAGTACAAAAAATAAATTCAAAACAAGCTGTTTTTGTAGCTTAGTATCTATATATGAACTATATTTTTTAACGCTTTAACCTCTTAAAACCTTCCAGCATGTCCACACTCATTCCATTAAGAACTCAAGTCAGACTTACTCAGTCCATACCGTCCAAATAATTTAAGGAGTAAAAACGACATCAAAACTAATAGTATTGTTTCTTAATCATTGATGGCAACAAACTGGTGAGATGTAACACTATACCTTGGACATCCATGACCTTGGTCGCATGTTGGTTTTGTAACGCTTGACTGCGTCCCATAGTCGTCTCTGTCCTGTTGAGATCAAAGCAGTGGCTATAAAAACTGTATACTTGCAACATATACTCAGTTATATCTAACTATGCTGCACACGTTGACCCTGACAGATAACACAGCAATGCAACTGAAAGGTTCAAAATCAAAACTGGGTACAAACCTGGTTTGCTAATCCCAATCTGTTCCAAATCGGACTCCTTCACATAGTCCAGGTGCTCAATGCGTGTCACGTTGAGTCCATCTCGGACCCTCAGGTAGAAACGCTCCAGCTGCACCTCGGCCAAAAGCTGGTACAGCCACTGAGTGTCTTGATCCATCATAATTACATGGTCTTTCAGCACAGCAGTTAACCTGAAAGGTAATGTAAAAATCACTTGTTTATGAAAACAAATTACACACTGCATGTGTCAGTTTCATATACCCATAAGTAAGTCCATTTCAGATCAAGACTATTTGAGGCAAGTGTGTAATGATGCAGGTAGTTTGCACAATACTTGTTGCTGGTGTATTAGCCCTGTAGCTCCAGTGCAAAACTAAAGAAACAAACCTCTGATACGAAACATATATTGGTTTGCTAATTATATCTGGGGCAAGGAGCGAATCATGTGTCATTTGGGTACATATCACCATTTTAGTTACCAGATCCTCCTTGACTACCTGAGTGATAAGGTAGATAATGATATAACATTCACTTGCTACATCACTCTTTGGTACAAATGTTCTTTCATCAATAAAGGAACACTGGAAAGTATTTAAGGTCAGTTTGGAATATTTATATGAAACAGAATGTGCTACAATGTGGCAAGAGAAGGGAATATACACATATAAAGAGCTTATCAAACCACTGACGCACATCTAGATCACCCTCTTTTTGGACAAACATTATGCAAATGTGCTGAGTAGCAACTAATAAAGCCGTTGATATGTGGCACTGTTACCGACTGTGTCATGTCCACAGTCACACGCTGAGATTGAACACTCGAACACACACTGAGATATAATGGTTGGAAAATAAACAAGTGTATCCAAAACATATTAGTACATGGCATACCAGTTTAATAAACTTCTAAAATGTTTGTGGATCAAAACTAGACCACAACTCTGGACATGTTGTTTTCTCTAGGCACAGTGAGGGAAGCAGATTCGCTCACTCTGCATGGCTAGTGCCACTACTGAAAATATATTTAAAACAAGGTCACATACAAATACAAACTTTACCCTAAAACAAGCTCACATTTTTACTACGCTCAAAACTGTTCTAGATTTTAAGTAGTCACTACCACAAAATCTGGGGGTGCCGCAGCCCCCTAAACCTCCCCCCCCCCCCCCTTCCATGTCAATATTTATTTCACCAGAACGCAAAGCCACGTTTTACACCTGTTACCATGGCTAGAAAGGCACTTTTGTAAATCTTCTTTTCCCAGTGATGTAGAACCCCAAACACAAACAAAGGCCATCAGTTCGGTCTCAAACTAGAGTGAGAGTAACAGACCAGACTACATAAAACCTAAAAACACAGAATGTAACTTACCTTAATGACTTTAAATCTTGGATCTTTTCACAACAAGACAGAAGAGAAAGGATAGAGAAAAGGCTTGTGGCTGTGTTGGAGCAGTATTTTGCACCGTAAAACCATCTACACTGCCTCATAGCTGAGGGACATTCCCTGGGTTGCTATGGACATCAGACAGGCATCCAGCAGCAAGGTTTTCTGGCTCAGGAACAATTAAACAAATAGAGGAAGTGACGGGAGCTGACATTCCAGTGACGAAACCACACACTCCTTCTACCTGTAACTTTCACTGCACCAACTATTAAAGAAGACTGTTATTACAGTTTTAGCAGTGCAACATATTACAGTCCATTTATAACAGTGTGCCATGCAGTATCAGAAACCACACAAACAAGGCTATATGATATCACCTAATGACTTGGCTTAAGGCAAGGGTTTGATAAAGCACACTGTTTTCACCATGTTAACTGGGAGATTTATAAGTATCCAGTACTTGTTAGCTGCCTTTGTTTTTTTTTTTTTTTAGCTCCAGAGCAAGTTTGAGTACATTTGAGAAATCATGTTAAGTCAATCCTTTTCCTAGTGTCAGTTAGGTACATGCTGCGTATATTCCTATATCAAGATGCACACACAACATATATATTGTGTGCCAAAATAATGAATAGACAAGATACGAGGAAAAATCAAAGAAATTACAGGTTTAGCTACAGATTGACAGATGGAGAGCAGGTCAGTGGGAGGGACAGGAAACGGGCAGATAAAAGCCCCGCACCTCACCCTCAGCATGCTGACGACACACAGCTGGGGTTTAGACTGAGATCTGAAGGAAACGGTGCCAGCATTTATAACCCCAGCTAATTACTGATGCGTCATTAAAGATTTAAAGGAAGAGGGAGAGGTCAAGTATTGTTTGTTTGTATGTGTGTGCGTGTGATCACCTTTCACAAATGATTTTATGTCCTTTACTTTCATTTAAAAGTGAAAGGAAAACTTGATTACAGAGGTTACTGCACAACATAAGATTTTTGCCATTTACACACAGGCTTGCTTTTTTGACTTTTCGCTACACTCCAGCATTAATTTGTTCACCTAAATCATCACATGAAGAACTGATTAGTTAAAGCAAGTGCTGGATCATAGCTGTAAATACTGGATGTCCTCCAGGAAGGGTTTATAAATAGTAATTTATATATATA
>JBBIGA010020072.1:0-14553 GCA_037576975.1 Alestes dentex | reverse complement strand
TATACTACTTTTGCTAAGGGTAGGCTTGTCATAAACTGTAGAAAATAAAATAAAACCGGTCTCCAAATTACTTGCACTTGCACGGACACCATTCTAAGAAGTATCGTATCGCTACTCGGTATCGGCAAGTACACAAATAAAAATACTCGTACCGGTTTGTAAAAAAGTGGTATCAGTGCAACCCTAGTTTATACATTACATAGTCTTCACATAAATCAAGTAATTACAACTACATCTACGACCTCTTGATGTAGGGACCAGAAGACGATGACACAGGTGCAGCAGCCTGGCCATTGCGAACACTGGTTGGCTGACTGGACACCACACCTCCCTCTCCCCCCTCAGTGCTGGCATTGTCACTTCCTGTGCCCCAAGTCCGTTTATACCGCCCATCATGCTCAATAGACTTCACTCTGAAACACAAGCAGTCCAACAATCAACAGTTCTGCTAATGCAGAAGCTTAAATCAGCGTCTAACTGGGGTATCAAAACTAAGCAGTAAGTGCTGCTTAGTTTTGAAACACTGATTCCTAACTGTTTTGTAAGTTGAAATGTACTGTATTGTCTAGTTACTAAGTGCTTGTAAAATTT
Organism: Alestes dentex; assembly: GCA_037576975.1. Lineage (NCBI taxonomy): Eukaryota > Metazoa > Chordata > Actinopteri > Characiformes > Alestidae > Alestes > Alestes dentex. The sequence continues at coordinate 13,962 of JBBIGA010020072.1, read as the reverse complement.
ATAATTATGGTATGGTTGGAGTGACAATCACATTTTAAGAAAATACAAGATACACATATGATTACAAATCAGCTGAATTCATAGAACAATCTTCAATGGTCACGTTGCTTGTATATTGTTAACTAACCTAACTTCTCAAAAAAAAAAAAAAAGGTCACTGCTCTAATTCAGAATAAGTGCTTTTGTTTACTAAACATTAGTGTTTTTCATTATATTGTACTTTGTCATTGTTTTATCAAGCTCTTATTCTGTTAGGGGTGGAGTGTTCATTTTTTTAAAAATTATTTTGAATCTCCTTGGAGAAACAGCCATGCACTCAAAGCTGTAGGCTGCAGTTGTTGTACTATGGCAAAGATAGTATTGGTTACTCGGCATCAAACCTAACATCACCCTTAACCACTGTAAAAACACTGCACTGCACAGCCATTCATACCTTATTGTTTTATAAGTGAGTGAGTTCTTACCTGTCACAGGGACAGACGCACAGGCCACAACATTTGGATAAATCAGTCAGGTTCTTCTCAGCCTGTCTCATGTCCTCATTGATTTGGTCCATGCCTTGCTCCACACGTCGCAATTGCTCTAAGTAAATTACATGAAGGGGACAAGCACAGCATAACTATGAAAGAGTCTTTACGCACCTACTAAAAGGATGTAATTCAAACACCTTAGAGTGTGTGAACAAGTTGCTAAAGGACACACCAGAGATCCAAGCAGGATGAATGGCTGGACTATACTTACCTCCCTGCTGGTCCAGCATAGTCATGGTTTTAACTCCAGTCTCCTTGCTCTAAAAAAAATCCAGATGTTCAAGAAATGTGTAAAAAGATGACTTGGCTTCATTTGATCTTTGATCTCACTTGAGTTATCACTAATTTATGTTAATGAGAAATTCATAAATTGTCAAAGTAAACACAAAAGCTCTCACCTCCTCTGCCATCTGCAGCATTCGCCTAGTGCTTTCCAGAGACTGTAAAAGAAAAATCAGTTCTTCTCAGTTACTATTAGCTACTCGGTACCCCACCACATCACTTCTACTGACATCTTTGTGTCATATACAAACACACACAACTACAAAGATCAGATGTGCAAACAACGATCTTGAAGTGACTGCATTACTGTTTTGAAAATGTGTTAAATTAATGCAACATTCCTTCATTGAAATTGAACTTGGTAGCTTTTTTGAAGCTAAGCTTTGTCACAGCTACCACAAAGCTACCTAGCTCAGTGAGTAAACTTTTTGCCCTCCACTACCCAAACCCCACCCAATCACCTTCCTTTCTGCCCAGGCAAGCACACCTTGCTACAACAAGAGTCCTTGGGCTAGACTCCTAAAATGATATTCATCCTGTAATATGGAAAAACTGTCAGTTGTTCTGTATGAGTGTTTGTCAAATGTACCCAAAGTAAATGTAATTGGTAACAGAGACAAGTAAAGCTGCATTGTATTCCTTTCCATAACCACTAAGTAGACATTCATTTTCAAGCAATTACACACAGCAATGACACTGGACAGACACTAACATGTAAGTGTAAGTGACCATTCTGTCATACGTGAACACACCACAGCACACAGTATGAACAGCACGAAATTCTTCCTCTGCATTAACCCATTCACCAAGTGAAGCAGCGGACAGCAATGAACACAGTGCTTGGGGAGCAGTGTTTGGGGATGGTACCTTGCTCAAGGGTACCTCCAAGGTGCCACTAGCGGTCTTGGGATTCAAACCCACGACTTTCTGATTTACAGGGCGAACACCCTAACCACTAGGCCACCAGCTGCCATTGCTGAGTAGAACTGATTGATGCCAGAGGGGTCACTTGGCGTGGTAAATGAATGATGGGAAACTGCTTATTCCATGTTTTTGAATAGAGAAGACCAAACTTCTTTCCTTTTGCCATATGCTGTAGTGGTAGAACAAGCTGTGGTATAGAATTCCCATACCTGAAAACTCAGAATACTGTTCATGAAAACATACCATTACAAATTTAAGTGTGCTTAAAACGCTTTTTAGCCAACATCATTAACCTGCATATATGCCACAGATCGTAGCAACGTTTCCAAGGCTGCATGGCACCATCAGTGGTGTACCATTGCTGACTGCACGAATTTGAGGCACAGAACAACGGTTCCTTTATCACTTACTACATTCAGCTTGACACAATATGGTAACAAATGAACTATTTGACCCTTTTTTAAATGATAACTGGCTGCAAATAAAATGACCAAAAGACAGTTAATATGCCTAATAACATTTGGAAATAAAATCATTCTTTACAAAAACAGGCATGTATACCTTGTAACATCTGTACACATCTCAATACGTTTAAACATAGTTCTGGTGTTTTTGAATTTAATTGCAAAATGAAGCCACACATTCCACTGCTTCTTAATCTTCCACAATGGAATTCCAAAAAATTGGACAATTTGGAATTTCTTGACTCCCATTATTAGCCTCTGCCACCTTCATGAATTCACTGAAAGCACATCACTGGGCACAAAATTGTTGGTTTTGCGTGTGCAAAACTGCACAGTTTCCAATTACTATTTTCACAAATAAATACCTTTGGCATAAGTTTTTCTTCATGTTTGGAATTATTGACGGGCACTAAACTTAGCTTTACAGGACAGCTGAGGAGAGACTGACCATTAAAACTATGAGGTCACAATAACTGGTTAGAGAGTGAACTTGAAGTCAAGAGTTTAAACTTTAAAACTTGTCAGGCAGGGCTGTATACATACATACAAAAGAGACGGAAAAACACACCATTTCATTTCCTGTCCTCAAATTTGACTACAGTTCAATCGCTGACCCTTACACTGGAAAACAACATACCTAAGGTGCTTGTCACACAGTTAATCCATAAAAAGCTAAGAGAAGCACAAAATTCTATAAGTAGTAGCAAAATGTTATGTTATTAGTTTACCCCATGTTGCCCATGCTGTTCTTCTGTGGGCAGAGGGAGACTTTCATGTTATTGGTACCCAACATGGGTTATGCACTCCAGAAAAAGCTCAGCTCTCAAGACGCACAGACAGAGAGAAAATGCAGGGAGAGAAAAACCAGAAGAAAAAAGATTAGGAAATGTGGTTACAAAATGTAGGCAACTACAAGTGTCAGTTACTGCTGATCAGAAAAGTTACCACAGAGAGAGACAGAGCACAAGTGCAGACAGACAGCTAAAATGAGTTAGTTAGAAAGAAACTAGTGCAATAAAGAAAACATACCCGTGGTTATTACAGTGAGTGTAAAGCATCACCAGAAATCCGAACACCTTAACACCTGTTTTAGGCATTCTTTGTAACACAGTAACAAGGCATGCATACCTCATCAGTCACTTGGTTGGCCCTCAATGTTATTTGTTCCACCGACATGTCTTCCATCTTGCTGGTGTCGATATTGGCTGACCTGCCTGCAGCACTAAGTTCTACACTCTGGGCTCTGAGGGTCAGAAGTGAGAGGTTGTAGTCTATTAGGTACTCATACAAAATGAACAGAAATCTCCAAAACCACAACTTTCCCAACACAAAGGATTAGAAAGCCCATTTGAGGTGCACATGTTAGTCAGTTAGAGAACACATTTTTACATTACAATCATTTTTGTTTGAACATTTTAGATGTTATAAAATGAACAATCACCCACATCTGGCACTAGGTTTGTTGAGTCAGTGTAAACTTTAAGAAGTAAAAGTTATGAGAAGAAATTCTACCCCTGGAATGCGACAGGAAAAAAGAAAGAAAAGAGCATCTCTGACATAGATAAACACAGACAAAAAGATTTTTTATCCTTTGTTTGTTGGCTATGTTAATGTAACTAAAATTATTATTATTCACCGACTTTCCTTTGGTGCCCACTAACTAAACACACAAACAACATTACTATGATGGCCTAACTGCTGCCTGAATAATCTAGCTACCTAAAAAGTGTCCTAATGTGTCACCTAAATGTTTGGTAGGTTAACTTCAGTGCCACTGAAAATGAGATGAGTACAATTTTTAAACAAATCTCATTATTTATCCTAGTATTTTTATTATAATTACATCCCACAGGGCTCAGTGAATTTGAAACCAGCTAGTACGCTCTATTGTTATAGATAACCAACTAGCAGTGGCTAGGATTAACTAGGATTAGCTTTGGGATTAGGAACCCTCCACTCAACAAACCTCTCCAAGGCAATTCTTGAAGGTTTTGGGGTCAAGGCTCACACAAAATGATTTTGAATATTTTAATGTACGCTGTATCACCATGTGAGCAGCTAAGGAACTAGCAAGCAAGTATGGAATTCACTCTATTGGAATAACTGTACTCACAGGATAAACTAATTATCCTTTTTTAATTTCCACTTCAAGGAAGCATATACGGACAAATTTGTCAATGTAAAATTCACTGCTGTGTTTAAAAAAGGAATTAATATATACTGATATATACTATTACACAATAAAAATTACTTTGAAACTGTATGTTTATATGTACAGTGATTATCTAGCTCATTTTGGGCTTTTGAACAGTGGGTATTTCACTCATTTAGGGCAGCCGTAGTTTAGTGTTTGAGGCTGGCAGATGGTTGTATTCTTTTCCATTGGACCCATCTGTATGATTGCACTTTTTTGTCCTTGTGTTGTTCAGATATTCATTAAATGTAATAAGATGATGGATACCAAGTTTACAGGATTGCTGATATACTGTTTATAGGATTTACTTTATTTTAATATTAACTTTACATTTACACAGGAAAAGATGAACTGGGAAGTCTGTTTGCTAAGCATGTGGGCAGCAGAAGACATGCACACATTTTATAATATTTATCTAGTAGCTTCAACTAGGGCAGGTCTCTAACTAAATACTGACACTCGGTGGTTAAAAGTAATAGCAGGGTATATAGTAGGTCTATTTCTTTTCACTGACTAAAGAAGTGTTACAATACAGAAGGACATTACTGTCACTTCACAAATTTTGGAAACATAATGACCAAAATTTCAAACACTACTGAATTTAATGAACTCCTCAAAATTTTGAATTCTTGGAGAATAACGTTAATGAGAGATACCACTCATGTTTATCTGAGAGTCTATACATCAGTCATTACTATTACAGGTCTCAAATTTTCGAGAGGGCCCCTGCCTTAAGAACCAATTACCTTTAGTGTACAGTACAGAAACAATAGAAGTGTTAAAACAGCTTGTGAGGAAACTTGTAACAAGAGGTTCTATGTGGTGTATTTGTGTGAGTAAGTGTAAAACAGACTGTGAAAGTTGCTCTTATTTCACCCATAAATATAAACAACACAGTCCATGTCTTTGATTACAAGATCTGTTCGCTTATACCTTTCAGAGAATAACAGTAGGGATGTGGTCAGGGAAGTCTGACATTGACAAAATTATTATTAGATAAACAAATCAAAGTTATGTCACGTGGTCTCCATAATGCAGATTAACAATTCAATGAGAAATAAAGCACATTTCTTTTAGGTGGTGTGTGAGCCCACTGACCAATCTCAGACTGAACCTCATACATAAATATATAAACTGTATAATTTGACACATGAAAAGTCCACACTTATAAATTAATCAGATATGTTTAATATGATAGCTTTTCTACATGCAGCCCCAATTCACAGGAGAGACCTTTAATTTTTCTTTACGGCAAAACTCAATCTTGTCACTCTTTCTGGTTTTCAATAACCTATAGAGCAGAGGTAAAACAGATACAAAGAAAAGACAATGCCCAATGTACTTTGCTAAACACCAATTAAGTATATTGCACCTAGTTTTTCCACATCTCTTTGGGTTTTAATAGAAATTAGGAATCTATCCTACACCCTACAGACCAACTCAGTCTGCCTTATCACCAACATACTCACTCATTACACATTACACTTGCACACACAAAGACTTTCATTAGACCTTCTCTAAGTAGAGAAACGTTTTTCCAGTTTTTCTTCATAAACTGGTTTTCCAAGATGTCGGGTCTTACCCACTGGCACAAAGACAGATTTTTTTTTCAGTGCTAGAGTGAGCTGTAGAGTGTAACACCTTACATTTACGGCAACTTATCCAGAGCGACATAAATCAGTGCTTAAGTTGTGCACATCTGTTCTTCATACCTGTAAACCTAGACTCAAATCAACATCTGCTTTTTAACCAAGTTACTATAACTAAGTTACAAATCTTAACAATTCCTGTCCAAAAGAAAAAGTCAGAGGTTAATACACAGTCATCAAAAAACATGGACAAGTAAGCGACCAGGGGATTTTTTTGGTATTATATTATTTGTTATATTATTTTTTTTTTTTCACAGAGACAGGAAAAATATGAAAGTGATGAGCGTGAAGACTAGTAAGCCCCCTAGGTGCTCCTTTGAAGAGGAACACCTAGGAGAATAATTTTAGGACAGGCGAGTTTACACCAAGTCAAGTTCTCCACTTTTAAAAACACGAGGAAACTCGGAACTGCTAAGTTAATTAACTTTATGCCTCACAGTGAGTCGTCAAACAGCACAATGTAAGGAAAACACAATAGTCAGCATTGACGTTGGTGGTTTTAACCCTCACCCACACCCAGAAGAAAACTGAGCCTTACCCTGAAGAGCTTGTTACAACTTGTTAGTAGAGAAGAAACTTATTTTATCGAGAGCGATGAAGTCCCATCACCTTGTTTGCTATTTAACTCACATTTTTCATACTTACTGTTTACTCATGGTGTTTCCCCGTCTTCTTTTGTTTTAAGTGACAAAAATATTTGTTTGTTTACACTGTGAAAGCAAACAAACGGCGTGTAGTATCTCAGTGCATGCTAGCTGGCTAGTGTCAGTTCCTTTTTAATTTTGGAAGAGTATCAGAGTACAAACATCTCTTCTTATTCTATGTAATAAACGCTGAGAGTGGCGGCACGAAGTCGTTCACTTGCTACTTACTGAGGTAGAATCAAATATGAGTCCCTGTAAGTCTTCGAGTTAAGTAAAGTTTCTTATCATTTGCGATCACCGACTTCCGAAATTCCTTCAGTGCTAACAACGCTGCGCATGTGTGGTCACGCGACAGGCAACGCAGGTGCGCATGCGCAAAAGAGAACAGCCGCTTGCTTTAAACGGCAGGTGGCGATCTATAACTCCATAAACGGCTCAAGTGAAGTCAAGCAACCATTTGTCAAACATGAACAGTTTGAACAGCGCGAAATTCTTTCTCTGCATTGAATCCATTCACTTAGTGAAGCATCGGGCAGCCAGGAACACAGCGCCCGGGGAGCAGTGTGTGGGGATTGTACCTTGCTCAAGCGTACCTCAGAGATGCCACTAGCAGTCTTGGGATTCGAACCTTTTGATCGCAGGGGCGACTCACTAACCACCAGACCACCACCTGCCCCATAATATACCATATCCAGGGGTTGACCTTTTTTGCTCTTGTACTCTAATGAGTACCTACATGAATTAATTGGTACGCACCAAAATTTAAAAAATGTCCACCTCACCATGGACGCTGGAACCATTACAACCCCCCTCCGAGCCCCTAGATCGCGCATGCGCCTAGATCGTTTTTTAACCATACTTTTGAACACTGCCAAATGGTGCTGAACGTTCAAACTGACTCACAGGGATTATTTGGCACCAAAAATTTCAATCAACGTTCTACTGTAATAGGTGTGTGCTTTCTCGCCACTAACTGGTCGAGGCTAGCAGAGCCACGCGGATCGAGTTTCTGAGTTCAGCACTTTGTTTCCGTGGCTGTCAAGGGAGAAAAGGCGTCTCGCTCAGATCCGTGGAACGGAAAGGCAAGATTGTTTTAACTGCATCTAACTCAGATGGGTGCCGAATCTCGACTATAACCCTGCATCGCACGGGAGCTTCAAAAGTTTATTCTGGACCGATACGAGGCGAACGGGTCTCGTATCGACGGGCCGTGAAGTCTGGAGGGAGGGGCACGCAGTGACAGAAGCGCTGAGATCAGACCTGATCTAACTGAATTTGATTGGTGCAGAAGCGAGGCTCCACGGACCGGCGGAACCCTATTTTAAAACGTCATTATTATTTTTCTTTTTCAGGTTGTCCTTACCTGAGTGGTAGTAATTAGAGATCCAGTATGAAGTTACTCAAATTAGGCACGCTTTTGCACTGTGAAGACTGAAAACTGCCGCGCATTTTACTGTTTATCCCGCGCATGCGTACTTGCGTACCACTTATGTCAACCCCTGACCATATCAGCATCAGAATAGAGTTTATTGCCATGTATGTTCACATACAATGTGCGCCCTGTGGTGAGCTGGCGCCCCGCCCGGGGTAAGTCCCTGCCTCGCGCCCGTACAACCCGGGACAGGCTACGGGTACCCGTGACTCTAGTAAGGATTAAGCAGTTACAGAAAATGAAAGAATGAATGTTCACACATACAAGGAATTTGCTTTGATGTTTGGTGCAAACATAAAAGATAAAATAATTCAAGAATAAAAAAACACACAATATCAAAATATAACGTGCAAGCTGTGCAGTGTGTTCCAGAATACATAAATAGGATGGCTACATGATTATACCAGAAGAGAGAATATGAGCAATAGGTTGGAATAGATGATTTGTTAACGTATATATTTTTAAATTCTTCAGTGTTCCCGTGCATGCTGCATGCCCCACCGCACCCGCCCCCCGAAAGTGACCGGCAACAGTTAAACTTATACTCTCCATTAAATATATATTTTTTCTCAGAATTTTCTTAGCCTGTATTTGGACGTTTTTAGTTTATTGTGCATTATAAACTGCATTCGTTGGGATATTTCATTTTTGCCAGTGAATAACGTGATGACGTCACTGTACGCAGCAAAGTAGGAAGTGTAGTTTGAAACTTTTTAAAGCAGTGACAGGTTTCGCCTGTATGATATTTTAAAAAGCGCTTGGCCCACGTTTTCCAGAGATGCTTTTTATGAAGGAGACTGATTCAGCGTAACAGACGGCGGTAAAGTGTACATTTGTTACTGTTATATCGACAGTGAATTGTTGGCTAACTTAGCGTAGCTGGTTGTCACTCTCGCCTGGCTACTAAAGAGTTAGGCTAGGTAGCTTGCTAGATTTGTTTTATATTTGTGTCCCACCGAGGTTTGTTATGATCGTGCCCCACATAGCCTTTTAGCTACACGATGGTGGTGTTTGATTTAATATCTTAGTTTAGAGGTGCTATTTTCTCTTGTTTTATAATCTTGTACTGTTTACACTGGATATACTGGTTATACTGTGTATACTGGTTATACTCTTTACAGTGGCTATCTTCACTATACTGATTATAGTTTTTCCCACTGTTTGCGCAATCCTCTAATACATTGCACATTTTTTCAATCATTGCACATTTTATTTTACTTTACTTATATGTATATAGAATGGACAGGTTAAATCTCACACGTATCTTATTCTATACTTCTTTGTTTGCACTGTTTTGCTTGTTGCACAATGTCTCATGTCAGTTGTGTACACGGTGGATCCTGAGCTTCGCCATTTTTTCTCTTTGTACACTCGGCTGACATGACAAAGTTCACTTTGACTTTGACAGTCATGCGCTTTCTAAGGATTTTCCAGTCCTGGAGGTGTCCACTTCTTGTAAACAAAAGGCTCGAGACCGAGGAATAATGGCAGGTTCCATATCAGATGAAGAAATTTGTACATCATCACTCGTACACTTAAAAATACTCTGACCAGCAGTGGGAAATTCACATTATTATTGTTCATGAGCTGGTTAGCCTCAGCCTGGCTCATTACTTCATAATGTAACATTTTACTAATTTGCAGTCTTCTTTCTGTGCTCTTGGTTCAGATTTGGATGTTTGGTTTTGGCAAAATGGAAGAGAGGAAAATTAAACGAAAGAGTCCCAGAACATCGACTAACCAGCCTGGTCCTCAAGTTGCTGCCCGAAAGACCGTCACCTCCAGCAGCAGAGCCTTGGGGTTCACCGGAATGGGTACACACTCTAATCAGAAGAGCAGATACCGCAGGTGGGTGATGACTTTGAAGAAGGACGAGAATTTAGTTTGATCTTAAAATAAGTTTAAAATGTCTCATGGACATTTGTCTATTATGTACTGTTTGTCTGTTAAGTAGACCTCAGTGATCTATGTTTTTATCTGTATTATTGTATAATGTCTTATCTCTAAGGCAAGTACAATCCAGTCTTGCGCACACCCCAGTCACATTTCAGAGTTTTCTTCTAGTGAAACTCTGCATTACTAGTATCAGTCATGTAACACTTTGCATAATACTCTTACATTTAGTTTAGAGAGACATATGGGAAATTGTGTTGTGACTACACAACGTGCTTAAAAATACGCTGGTTAAAAAAAAAAGTTAAAAAGACTTTTTTCCTTTGGGTGTCTTGTAGAGGAGTGAGAGATAAACCAAGGCCACAGAATCAGTCGAGTAAGAGTAACCAGTCTGCTCCTATTCAGCACTCCTTCCTCACAGACGTATCTGATGTGCAGGAGATGGAGAAAGGCCTGCTAAGCCTCCTCAATGATTTCCACTCTGGCAAGCTCCAGGCCTTTGGTGAGCTGCTACTCTTACACACAACTGTATCCCCATAGGGGCCATTTGTCTTAGTTTCCCTTATTCTTCTATCATGAAAGTTAGACATCTTTCAAACCTTTTTGGTTGTACAAAAGGTAATGAGTGTTCCATTGATCAAATGGAGCATGTGCGAGAGATGCAGGAGAAACTAGCTCGACTGCACTTTGACCTCTATGGAGAAGTGGATGAAATGCCAGAGGACCAGCGCAAGCTCGCCTGTGACACCAACATGGACAAACTTCTTTTGAATGTAAGTGCTATTTTGATTGGCTCGGCAAGTATTACTATTTTTATACATTTTACAGTCTGATACCATTGATTAACTGAATGTACCAGAATAAATAATGGAAAAACTGGTTCAAAAATGTTCTTTTTTTTTTGTAGCTGGAGGAGTTGAGTTCTTCAATGTATCCTTTTAAAGTGCATGGTCTCTTGCGTGACCATACTGTATAAGTGTGTGTGTGTGTGTGTGTGTGTGTGTGTGTGTGTGTGTGTGTGTGTATACATGTACATACATACATACACACATACATACATACATACATGGAAAAACAAGTGTGTAAGAAATTGTTTATCCCATGACTGCAAAATCTTTTCCCTCATCCTGAGTAAAGGTAGTTGACTGAAATAGCTGTATTGTTTTCCATATTGAGTTTATTTCTTTTTCTTAACCTTGATTCTCTAGACAAAAGCTGAACCTTGCTGACAGCCAAGATACCCCCAGAACATCCGGCATGTGAACTTGTGGAGTTCTTATGCTGATGTGGAGTGTATGCATATCTACTACAGAGAAAGAGAATATTGTTTAACATTGTCTTAACAGTTAGTAACACTGCTGAGAGCTACAGAGCTGGTGCACTTGCACAGTTTATTAAATTCAGTATTAAAGAACAAACTTAAGCACTCATTACATTCTGAAATGCACGTCTAGCCCATCGGTAGGTTTGGTGTATGAGGTCACGAGTAGGCTAGTTTTTTGTTTACTACTTGAGTTGTGCAATGTGAGAACATTTTGCAGTGTACATCACTAATTCACTTTATCAAATAACTATTTTTTCATTCTTGGGCCTCACATTTTAATTTTCTTTCTTTGATTGATTACAGTGTTTTGAAATTTAATAGTAAGGCCAGGGCAAGTATTTCAAAGCAAGGCTCTTTTAAAAAAATCCCCCCCAAAAGTAAATTCCATGAATATTTGCCTTATTGTTACAACAAGGATAGTACCCCGGAGAATACTTGATGGAATGTGGTTTTTTTTGTACATGACCTATGTATATTGCAGATGTACCTACTTTATTTTAAAATTATTTACATTTCTAATATAACTGGCTGAATGTTCATGGTTTATGTGACTTGATTTTGAGAATGCCATCAATAAAAGTCAAAACATAATTTGTCAAATGTGTCCAGGGTTCTTGAAACATCTGGTGGAGTATGGCATTCTGAAGTATTTGTTTTCATACCTGGAAAACTAAATTCAGAAAACACTTTGGAAAAGTTATCGATATTCTGTTGTTTAAAACAAAATGCCAAAGTTCATGCTCTGTCCAGAAACCATATACTGCCACACTAAATAGTGTGTCAAAAGTAGTATGTTATTTGAAGTGCAATTGTTGGTATTGAATGCATAGTGTAGTTGTCTATACTTTAAACAATGTACTATTTCATATGGCAAAAATAGGACACAGTCATTTGAAGTGCATTCATTACTATGATACACTACATTGCTATGATACACTACATTGCTATTAGCTATTAGTACTATTAGTTCACCCATCGAAATTCAGGTGTTCCAATCACTTCCATGGCCACAGGTGTATAATTTCAAGCCCCTAGGCATGCAGACCGCTTCTACAAACATTTGTGAAAGAATGAGTCGCTCTCAGGAGCTCAGTGAATTCCAGCATGGTACTGTGATAGAATGCCATCTGTGCAACAAGTCCAGTCGTGAAATTTCCTCGCTACTAAATATTCCACAGTTGACTGTCAGTGATATTATAACAAAGTGGAAGCGATTGGGAACGACAGCAACTCAGCCACGAAGTGGTAGGCCATGTAAACTGACGGAGCGTGATCAGCGGATACTGAGGTGCATAGTGCGCGGAGGTGGCAGACTTTCTGCAGAGTCAATCGCTACAGACCTCCAAACTTCATGTGTGCGTAGAGAGCTTCATGGAATGGGTTTCCATGGCTGAGCAGCTGCATCCAAGCCATACATCACCAAGTGCAATGCAAAGTGTCGGATGCAGTGGTGTAAAGCACGCTGCCGCTGGACTCTAGAGCAGTGGAGGCGTGTTCTCTGGAGTGATGAATCATGCTTCTCCATCTGGCAATCTGATGGACGAATCTGGGTTTGGCGGTTGCCAGGAGAACGGTACTTGTCTGACTGCATTGTGCCAGGTGTAAAGTTTGATGGAGGGGGGGATTATGGTGTGGGGTTGTTTTTCAGGAGATGGGCTTGGCCTCTTAGTTCCAGTGAAAGGAACTCTGAATGCTTCAGCATACTAAGAGATTTTGGACAATTCCATGCTCCCAATTTTGTGGAAACAGTTTGGGGATGGCCCCTTCCTGTTTCAACAAGACCGTGCACCAGTGCACAAAGCAAGGTCTGTAAAGACGGGGATAAGTGAGTTTGGTGTGGAAGAACTTGACTGGCCTGAGGTCAGGACTGAGTCCTGACCTCAACCTGATTGAACACCTTTGGGATGAATTAGAGCGGAGACTGTGAGCCAGGCCTTCTCGTCCAACATCAGTGTCTGACTTCTCAAATGTGCTTCTGGAAAAATGGTCAAAAATTCCCATAACACCCTCCTAAACCTTGTGGAGAGCTTGCCAAGAAGAAGCTGTTATAGCTGCAAAAGGTGGGCCGATGTCATATTAAACCCTATGGATTAAGAATGTCACTTAAGTTCATATGCGTGTAAAGGCAGGTGAGCGAATACTTTTGGCAATATAGTGTATGTGTAATACAGAAGTTTGTAGTTTTCAATGCAGCCTCTAAATAGTATTCAGGAAAATATTGGTTTTTTTTGTTGCTACCTGGTGTATTTCTGTGCAGTGCTCTGTTGGTTAAAAGAACTTCAGTCATGTGACTTTTTTCACAGGTTTGATTTTTAAAGTGCCTATATCCTATGTTTTTTATTTGTCCTCTCATGTATGAGGTTTGCATGGGTTTACGTACACATAAAAGTTATGTATGACCATTGAATTGCACTGAATTGTTCTTCGTTCAAAAAGCAGTTGAAGTTTAAATACCTTTTTAGATGCAAGTGTGTTCGATTTTAGGACATCACAGACACAATTTAATAAAACAGGCTTTTGAGGTTTAGTTTCTGTGTGGACTGTGGTGGGGGACAAAAGGTGAAAACAATTTAGACACTACATTAAAATCTGAATTAAAAAAAAAAAAAAAAAAAAAAAAAAACCT
>JBBIGA010020065.1:0-14557 GCA_037576975.1 Alestes dentex | reverse complement strand
GCTGCAACCCCACACTGAACTGTCTACTCCACACACTGCTGCTCCCCCACACTGAACTGTCTTCTCCACACACTGCTGCCCCCCCACACTGAACTGTCTACTCCACACACTGCTGCCCCCCCACACTGAACTGTTTTCTCCACACTCATTTGTTTTCCACAGCCGCTATCAGTGAATGTTTACATTCTTACAGTTATGTGTACTTGAACACTGACCGCACACTGCAAAACTTGCACTGCAATACATTTAACATTAACTTGATAACTTGTTTACATTTTTCTTCTCTACTCTCTTCAGTATGTGTACATTTACCTTCGCACTGTTTTCTTCTCTCTTGTTGTTTTTAGTCTTGCATTTTAGAACTGTACTGTACAACATTGTAGTGTGACTACAATTATATAATTATGACAATACGATTACAAGACTATGAATATACATATATGTGTGTGTGTGTGTGTGTGTGTGTGTATGTATGTATGTATACGCTTATTATATATGTATACATTTATATATTTATACCACAATTTTGTATACAATAATGTCTTGTTATGTATTGTTGTGTCCCTCCCCATAGTATTTTATTTTTTAGGTGAAGTATTTGTAAGACATATTTATAGATATATAGGTTAATTGTAAACCCTCCCCCCTTCTTTTTAATCTGTCTGCTGTTCTGTTGTGTTCTATGTTGCACCTACGGTCCAGGAGGGTGATATTTCATCTCACTGTGTACTATATGTATATGGCTGGGATGACAATAAAGCTCTACTTTACTTGACTTACCTCACTGTATCTCACCAGCCTCTCTACTTCACTGTATCTTACCTGCCTCTGCTTCACTAACTCACTGTATCTCACCTGCCTCTCTACTTCACTGTATCTTACCTGCCTCTGCTTCACTAACTCACTGTATCTCACCTGCCTCTCTACTTCACTGTATCTTACCTGCCTCTGCTTCACTAACTCACTGTATCTCACCTATCTCGCTTCCGCACTGTCTCTCACCTTCCCCTCTACCTCACTACCTCACCATAACTCACCTGACTCTCTACCTCACTGTACCTCATCTGCTTCTCTACCTCTCTGTACCACGTCTGCCTCTCTACCTCATTGTACCTCACCCGCCATCTCTCACTTAAGCATATTTACATCAACCAGTAAACCAGCAAACTGTACTTTACAGTACATGGATATTCTATTCTATTACATTTGTGCACTGTTCAGATCTCATTTATAATTGTACTGCTTACTTGGAATGTATTGTTTCTACATATTTTTCTTACCTTAGTTTCAGCCTTTTCAAATTTCTCTTTAATTTATTTGTAAATGTTATTGCATTATTTGTATTGTTATTTGTAAATGTCTCACTGATGTTTCAGGACCTCATTGCACTACATGTAATACTTGTATAAATGTGTGTGTGACAAATAAAGTGGTGTGAATCTTGAATCTTGTGTCTCATAGCTCATTAACATTCAGAGAATTCAACCTCAGGGCCCCCATAGCAGGAGAGGGAATAAAGAGACAGTAGAACAGAAAAAGGGAAAAGCAGAAGAAGCTCTTTCTTCAGGATCACACATTCATATGGTCATAACAGGCTCTGGTGCCAGACTTCACAGATGTAGCCATTCAGATTGCAGTCATCAGGTTTTTTTACTGACGTGAGTGGGACATGTATAAAACCAGCAGAACAGAGACTGTGCCTCTGCTACACCACAAGTCAACATGCCTCTCTGAATCTCACCGCTCTGTAAATGTTGGAAATGTGATAAAACACACAAGATAAACAGAAGAAAGAAAGAACACACACAAGACCACTCCTACATACGCACACAGCACTGTCTAACGATCCAGTTTCCAGCACTGAACAGAAAGAGAGAGAGAGAGAGAGAGAGAGAGATAGAGATAGAGAGAGAGCATAGGTTGAGACTGACGTATGAATAATAATAACATGCTATTATAGACACCCTTTAATAATGTAATGCCTCATTTCTGCTTTTCTCAGACACCTGAGCCTTTATAGGTTCCAAATAATGTGTAAAATTAAGTAAATTTTTTGTAACAGTACACACTTTGGTTTGGAAATAATTTAGCTTGTTGTGTTTGGAAAAAGAAGGGTTGATCCATATAATACAAAAACACCATGGCTACAGTATGGAAGTACGAAGGTGGGAGCATTATGACGTGGGGCTGCTTCTCTGCAAACAATACAGCATCACATGTCAACAAAGAAAGCAAAAATGAACAACAGGGAGATAGAAGAGAAGCAGAAGAACTACAGCTGATTTTCTAAGAGTAATGGACCAAAACTGAGCCACAATGAGCCACAATGACCCACAATTACTACTTATTGTGGGCGCCTCGATTTGTGACAGTCACTAATATTATTGCTTTTGTGGTGTCTGAATATTTTTCCCTTGTCATTTTTAAGCATATTTTTCCTTTGTGCTCACAAATGCAGTCATGAGACCTTGTGTGTATAAATTACAAGTGGAAATCTACACTGGAATTACATTAAATAATAAAAACAGAAGTGTCTGAATACTTGTTACTCATTACTGGCATATACAATATATTAATGCATGATGATGTGCTGTAATCAAAGTAATTGTATTTTGTGCTGTTTTTTGTAAGAGTGACAGATTGTGGTCACTGCTGTGACTTTTGCTGTGGTGCGTCTAGCCTGAGGGACAGAGAATAATCAGCCTTCGTAACCTTGCTGACCTGGAGTCGAGCCACATTGGCTGGAGATGATGAATTCAGCGCATGAGTCACACTCCGAACGCTTTGTTGGTGCGTGTGTTTGTACGAGCGGGTCTTGTTCACATGGAGATGGTTTCGCTTTGGACAAAGAGTTTATTGAACATAATCAGAAGGGCGAAGGCTGTCAGTGTTACACATATTAAGGCCCCTGTTTTGTCGTCAGTGGCATTTAATAGCCATGTTATTGTGACTGGCAGCCCCCGGTTGTGATTGGAAGACCCCTGTTATGCCCAGTACCCCCTTGCACATTCAAGGAAAAGCAGTCATGATTTTAAAAAATGAAATGAATTGAGAAGGATGAGAAATAAGGGCCATTTCCTTCAACAACAAAAATACTGATGCTTTTTTTCCATTTAACCTTTAACGTCCGCACCTGAAATTTGTCCTTGAGTCCATGTTCTCTTGCACAAAGCTGAAGAATCTTTGCAAACTAGTCCAGCCATATGGCTTAAAAGTAGTAACTTTATTTTTCACATTAAATTTTTGTTAAAAATGGCGCTACTGATTTTTAACAAGAATCCAAATTTGATTATGATTCTTGTTAAATTATGTTTAAACCAAAAACACAAAGGGGAAAGTGTTAAATACATAAATATTGCTCAGGCCAGAAAAGCCTCAGATGTTGTTAGAAATTAATGTTTTTTGTCTATATGAAGTCTCAGCTTGTCTGAAGCAGCCAAGAAAATGGCTTAGAAGTATTTATGTTTGTGGGAAGAGTGTTTTTGTTTGTTGAATACTAAATAACATGGTTAAAGGGACACAGTTTGGTTCCTGATCCTCTCGCTGCTCTCCAGGCATGTGCTCCATCAGCAGCTCCTGGTTTAATGTATTGAAGAACTGCTTAGATAAAGAAGGTGTTGGATAATAAATGCAAATACTGGACTCCAACCAGTGGAGCCAACAGTCAAGCTGACACTCACACTTCAATTCACACTGGTTTATTAATTTGTAAATTGTATATTTTTTTAACAAATAAATGCTTACTACTCCAAAAATTGACTCTATAGACCATTTCTCAGAAGCTCAGGCCTTTTGCACAGTGATGCATTTATTAATGTTTTGTTGTCCTACATGTTTTATTACCGCTAATAGTACTATTGCGTTGCCCATCGCCTTGTAATTGCTTTGGTAATATTGCAGGTGAAGCAGCCATGCAATAAAAGCCCATTAAACTCAGAGAGAGAGAGAGAGAGAGGGAGAGAGAGGCTGACTGTAGGAATCCCTGCTAATGCAATAAAACTCACTGTCCAGCCTCGCAGTATGCAAACGAAGCAGTATGAGTGAATTATGTGAAAGCAAAGTCCACGACCAAGGACAAGATCCAGCTAAAATGCAGGTGCAGCAGCATGACTGGCCACTACAGGGAGGGCAAATACCACCTACAGCAAAATGGAACATATCAGAATTTGTTTTCATCCTATAAAGAACGCACATTCTCAGAAAAATAGGTCCTAAAGTAATACTTTGGGTGGTACCCTCAATCAGGGGCGTCAGAAGCATGTGAGGGGGACGCATCAGTCTACGTGTGGGGGCGGGGTTTGGGTGTGGGGTGGGGTTTGGATGGGGCGGGGTTTGGGGGGGGGGGTTGCTGCGTGTGTGCAAAATCTTGTCCTTTTAGGGGGTGTGGGTGTTTGGAAACCCCTGTTGAATCTTGAATCTTGAATCTTTCGCGAAAGAATCCACTCCACTTAATCTATAGAAGAACACACACCACTGGAAATCCGCTCGGGTTTACCTCCAACTCACCGCATGCGAGTGAAGTGAATCCTCAGTGCACAGACAGGCTGCTCGGATTTCCAGTGGTGTGTGTATTCTTCTATCAGTAAAGTGGAGTGGATTCTTTCACGAAAGATTCAAGATTCAACAGCGCTGGGTGAACTAATTATTTATGTTAAATATGGGGGGGTCCAAACGAATAATTATGAAATGTGAAGGGGACACGTCCCCCTCTGACTGAATGGCGACGACGCCACTACAGTATCTTTATTGGCGGAACATAATAGTGTCATGTTCCCAATTTGCACCTACAAGCTGTATTCCATGTAAGGACTCCATTTGCCCTGTCTTGCCTCTAAAGGCCCGTTTCCTTAGGTATGGTCATGTTCCGGGCGTGAGACGATGAGAGGAGAGACACAAGCAAACACTTATGGACTTTATTTACCGCAAACATAAACGAAAAACACTAAACAATCGATCATCCTGGGACATGTGAAGGGTTACAGATGACCAGCAAGAACTAACACACAAGCAGAGACATATATACTGGTTCAGAAAAGGGAAGACCTGGGAGAGATTTGGGAACATGAACTAGACATCGATCAGGTGGCAGGGCTAAGGATGAGCTAAGAACCAAAACAAGAGCCGCACTGCACAGAGAAAACAAGGAAGAGAGAGGACAAGATAAGACAGAGTGTGACAGGTATACAGGAACTGTGTTGTACCTAAACTGTACTTCAAACTGTACTACAGAAGCTGTAGCACACTTGTAGGACAGTAAAACACAATCTGTTGTTATTTTGACCAATCAGAAAGCAGTGATTCAGTCAGCTCGTCTGTGGTCCACTTTTGGCCCTGCCATCGAGCAGCTCGGGTTTGGCTCGGGTTCGTGTCACTTTATTTGTAATTAAAAAAAAAAAAACACTTGTTCACAGTACACCGCAATTCCTTGTGCCAGTGGAAAAGTGCCATAAGCTCTTTGTCTTATTGCCATATTAACCTCACAGGCTGATAGTCAGGGGACCTTAATCAAATACAGATTGCAGGCTCATTGTCAGATTACCTTTATTGTATAAACAGCCTCTGCTGATAGTCAGAGAACCTATATGGAATTAAATTCATATTCTGTTAGTCAGAGGACCTTTATTTTATTAAGATTACTTTATTAGAATACAGTGGCACTGATGGATTAACCCAGCAGATAATGGTTGTTGTTCTTGCACCATGAGCTGAATTGAAGAATCTTTATTGTACAAGCTTGCATGCAACACATGTGCACATAAATGAAATTACACAGAATTTAGCTGAGATTTTATTGGTATTGTCTGGTGCTGTTATTGCTGTTTGCAGCGGGCTTTAATGGACCCACTCGCTGTGCATGCTGTTAGTTGACTCAAAGCTGTTTGAGGCAGCAGGTCCTCTCTGAAGATTTTAAGTGTTTAAATGGATGAGAAGAGGAGCTGGATCACTGATTAGGCATACTTAATAAATGTCTTGGGAATCGATTGGTTAATATGTGCACGGTGTCCATCAAAAGTTTGGTCAGTCTCGTTTTAAAACAGCAAGAGTCATTTTTGCTTAAAAATACATGTAAAGACTGTTTGCTGTTACCAGAAAACAGATCAATACAAGTCCTTTGGTCTTTTAGCTTCAAGACTAAGCTTTATGTTTGTTAGTGTTTCTTCTTTGGCATTAAGAGCTGAGACCTGTCTTACAACGTATAGGAACAGATTAGACTAAATTCCCAAAACCAAAGGTTAATATGTTTATTATCTCTGTTAATTCAGGTTTAGATACTTTAGCTGTGACAAATTCTTTAAATTTGCGATAAGAAAACAGACTATGTCAGTGTGTAGAAAGTAAAGGATTTATAATGGTAAAAAGCAACACTGCCACTGTGTTAGTGCTTATGTAAAGAACAATAAGTTCAAATAGGAAGTTTAGGACCCTTATTCACAGTGGAAGGGTCTTGTATGGTCCTGAAGGAATTTGTGTTGCAATAATGACCAGCAGACCAGCAGGCCACTTATTACACTACCTGTCAAAACTTTTTGCACAATGCATGTTCTTGTTAAGCATTGGGAAGCTGTTGAGTGAACAATTATAAGTGAAAATATGTCAAATAAAACAAATTTCCTTTATAAGATGAAAGCATCAGTAACAGTGCATCTCTGACTCCTATTAACTGGTTGTGTGGTGATGCAGAGTCAAATTTTAGACTGTCCTTTAACTTTAAATGCACTCGTTCTCTGTTTCATCCCATTTGCTATCACCCAGTAGATTATTAAATGTCTAACACTTGTCTGGTGATCCGCATTAAAAATATAATAGGTGGCTTTTGTATAGGTCAGTAGCGCTGAACAAAAAATAGGACATTTTAGGCGAATAAAGGAACTCAAATGGTGAACATTCTGTAAATGTATTTGTTAGCAAAGAACATTGTGTGCATTTTTTATAATATTAAGTAGATAACATAAATTTCAAAACAATCTTGACACAAGTTTTCATTTTCATTATTTGATTGGTGCTTTGTGGCAGGTGCTGGGAAAACTAGTCCTTCTAGCAAATGGAGCTTTAAAGGTGCGGGTGATTTATTAATGTTTTGTTGTCCTACAAGAGAAAGGAAGATGGTGTTGATTAGTATTATTTCAACTTATATGATGCTCTTAGGACACAGATTAAAACAATGTTGCTTTACTGAAATACTGGAATCTTCAGAAGGTCAAATTTAGCATAGAAATGGTTTATTCCAGTTAGGAAGGTACTGTGGTTCTCAGCGGAATAACTCTGACCAGAGGACTTCTAAATAGAGGCATAAAATGACTGCAAAGCTTGAGTTAAATTCTCTGTGGTGTAATGTTCAACATTCAATATTAATCACCTAACCCATCCTTTAAATGTCCAGTGGACCATGCAGTGCTCATTCTGGTGCTCATTTCACGTCAGTTCTCCTCACTTTGTTGACATCTTCCTCGTCCAAGACTCTCCGTTTTCCTTGCATGCTAGTTTCCCTTTGTAGTTTCATTTCTGAAAACTGGAACTGCCACCAACACTCGGAGGTCCCATACTCTCCATAAATATTGAAATTGATGGTATCTTCCGTGTAATTGATCATTTTGCTGTGCCAAATTGCTAAACATCTCTGAACATTGAGATGGCCTATTCAGTTCAATTGAACTTTTAGCAGCGCTCTGAGGAAACATATGATGACAGAGGAGTCTTTATGTTTTTTGATATCTATCTAATAGTGACCAAAAAGGTACTGTAGGGGTCCACTTCCATAAGAAGGCTGTCCTTAGTGGGTCAACAGCTGGCCCTAAACTACCGTGGGGTGGGTTAGCCCAAGGTGCCACGGTCATGTAGCCCAGTACGTGTACCAGTTATGGGACAGGCTTACATCAAACTCAGCCTAAGTTATCAGGCTAAGAAACAAACCCTGCTTTGTGAGACAAGCCTCCTGTGCAAGGCTTGTTGAGTTTTCAAGTAAAAATAAGTACACATTTGAATAAAGAATTGCTGTCTATTTACTGAACTTTACTGTTTATTTGCTAAACATGTTGGAAAAAACCCCACAAAACATGACCTGTGCACAAGTTATGGAACATTTTATATGTTGGGTTTTATGTTTCCCAATATTTTTCAAATAAACACAGGAAATAAACTGAAATTCTACACTACAACTGTACAAAAATGCTGTATTGAAGTGTACACCCCACAGAGGATGTGTGCTTATTTTCTCTCTGACAAAACATGTCTCTTGACCAAGTGGCGTGAACACATGATGACTGGGTAACATTTAATGCATATGAAATGTCCATGGATGTGGTTGGCCCCCTGCTAAGAAACAGCAGTCTAGGTGGCTGCCTGGACACGTCCAGGAGAGATACAGAGAGGAAAGAGCGATTACTTATGAGAAATGGAGAGAGAGGGGGATGGACAGAAAGATTGGAGATAAAATGAAGAAAATAAATGAAAACGGGGGACAGAGGAGACAGGGGAAGCGAAACACTGTGATACAGAGGCAGACACGAGTGGGAAAATGAGGAAAGAAGTGGTGAAAAAAAGAAGGAAAAATAAATAATAAAGTAGGTAAAGGCAGTAAGGAAAAAAAAGTGATGGATGAAGAGAGAGCAGGAAAGTGAGGGGCAGAAAAGGAAAGAGTGAAATGGAGAAAGAGGTTGAGTTTGAAATAAAAGGCTCCCTGCTGAAAAAACATTTCGTCTGCGGCTGCGGTGCATGCGTGCATGCGTATAAATGAAGTCTGAGTGTGTGTGAGTGAGTGTGTGTGCCAAATATCAATGTCTCTCAGCATGCAGCTAGCAGCCCTCGGGCTATATCCTTCTCTTCCTGAGCCAAGGTCGTTCTACTGGCCGTGATGGCCACACACAAACACACACACACACATGCAGACGAATTGGTGGCTCAGTTCCGCCCTCCCCCCTCCAGAAAGCCATCCCAGTCTCCTCCCTCTAATTAAACTCCAGGGGCTGTGTCCACTGCACTGGATGCTTTGCTGGAGAGTCACTTTATTGTAAAGAAGAAAACACTTGATTCACCAGTATATTATGTTGTCACAAGAAAGAGTCAGTTCTTGCAAATCTGAGTCAAGTCTAGAGTCTAGAGGTGAAAATCAAGTGTAGAGTCCCTGGGGTGCAAGGCCAGTCTCTGTAGAGCCTCTAGAGTCTGTGGTATGAGTGTGGGATCAGTCTCGAGTCTCTAAAAGGGCAAGTTGAGCCTCTTGGGTGTGAGTCAGTTCTCAGGTCTATGGGGTATGAGTGGAGTGTTGAGTCTAAGATCTGCAAGTCTGAGTGAGGTGTCAAATCTTTGGTACATGAGTCAAGCATTGAGTATTCGGGGTCAAGTTTCAAGTCTATGGATTGCAAGTGGAGTTTCAAGTCTTTGCAAGATGAGTCCGAGTTGAGTGTCGAGTCTCTGGGGTGCAAGTCAATTGTTGAGTGTCTGGGTTTGAGCCCAAGCCTTGAGTCTCTAAAGTCGGAGTCAAGTCTCAGGGGTGCAAGTTGAGTCTCGAGTCAGTGGGTTGCAAGTGACAGTCAAGTCTTTGTGAGACAAGGCCAAGTGGAGTGTTGAGTCCCTGGGGTGTGAGGCATGTTTCTGTAACATCTGTATAGTGTGAGCCCGAGTGAAGTCAAGTCTTTGGCTTCATGTCTAGAGTCTATGGGTTTCAAGTGGAGTGGCGAGTCTTGTGCAAGGTGAATCCAAATCAAGTGTTTGGTGTCGGGATGTGTGTCTGAGTCTTAAGTCGAGTCTCTATGGTGCAAGTCTGAATCAAGTATCTGGGGTTTGAGTCAAGTCCCTGCAAGGCAAGTCTGATTGATTGAGTTTTGAATATCTGTGATATGAGCCAAGCAGTGTCTGGGGCGTAATCGTGCGACATGCCTAAAGTCTCTAAAGGGCGAGTCTGAATCTAGTCTCTGGGGTGAGAGCTTGAGTCAAACTTTCTGCTCCTTCAGAAACCACTCGTTTTATCCACATGCCTTTTTTGTAAGGGTTTCCAATGATAAAATTCCATCAAACTAGTAAAAAGGAATACAATATTCTTGAAAAAAAATCTCATAATATACTGACTTGATTAAAGATGGTCAAGATACAAACTGACTGAAAGGTGTGAAGTGCACCTGCTTCCAGTGAGTAGAACAGTCTTCAGCTAGTAAGAGCATTTGGCTACGGACAAATGAATGTTTGGCTTGCATATGTTCTATTATTCAAATTACCAGTATTATCTGAATTAGATTTGGTGCACTGACTCCTTTCCAATGATGCGAGAAAGTTGCTCTGCTGTGCATGCTGTAACAGAAATTGAAGCCTTACTGAACAACTGATATTTATCCTTTAAGGACATGCATCCCCTTCACTGTGAAAAATATTACACTAAAAGAAAAATAAAATCCTCTGTGGAACAACAAATAATGCAGCGGGCCCTGCCTGCCCATGTGTTACAATGATTTAGGCATGGCATTGAGTTAAACCCCTGACCACTGGGAAAATCACTGTAACACATGACCTTAAGTGGTTTATTGCTTTTATATAAGGAGAGCTTTAACTGAAATCTGCTTTTAGTGCCAGTGTACCAATGAGCCAGACTTCACTACAGGACACCCTAAACCTTAGCTCGCCCAGCTTTTAATTTCTAACCACCTCCACTGAGTCTCTGATTCTGTTGTTTTAGCATAAAGATAACAGTGCCGCACATTATTTTTCCCCACACTGGGTTTAACTGTACTGACGGTAGACCAAACCAGAACCATGGACAGTTGATGCAACACATTCAGGGACCATGTTCTGCACTTTTTATTTTGCAGCTTCACCATGAATCATGTAATAAAAGTTTCTGAATATAGAAAGGAGCAATGTAACCTGTTAGTCATCTTATAGACCTAGTTTACATCTGGCCACTTCATGTGACTGGTATCTGGATTGTCTACCACATGCATTTACACTTGATAGTCAAATGCCTCTCTGGTCAGCAATACTGGAATCTAATTACTAGAACAATATGCAAATCAACTCAAATACAATGACCAATCCCCCGCACTGCTCATCACTTTTCTGTTTAATTCAAAACACAGGCACAGTTTTCCTCACAATAGGCAGTGTTTACTAGAAGGGGCTGTTTAGAATAATGATCCTGCATCATCGGCATCATGAACCATACGTGTTAAAACACAGTGTGTTGTAGTGAGGAACTATGAGGTTGAAGTTTAATCAAATTGGTGCTTTAATTGAGCTGAATGGCTTGTCAAACATGGGATACAGAAATAAAATTAAACTCAGGGGAGAAACGCAAGTCCGCAGAATAACTTAAAGAGCAGTGATGCTGCATTAAGTGCATTAAGTCTCTTTCATGAGCAGAACAGCAGGGGTAAACAGGGGAGGTCCACTGAGATCTGAACACCGAGATACTTAAAGGTGGTCAAATAGTATGACTTAAACTGGGACACTGAGTGGCTATCCCACCAAGAGGTTTGGCAGTTTTGAGGTTTATTCATTTATTCGCATTTTTTGCATTTGCTTCTCTGTTGTTTGTTTACTGTTGCTGGTGTTATATCATCACTAAAGTTGTTGTACTACTTTCCATGCTATAACGCAAGTCCGCAGAAGAACTGATGCTGCATTAAGTGCTAAAGTTTTGCTTCTCTGTTGTTTTGTTGTGTCTCGTTAAGTTGTATTGTTGCTCTTATGTTCTGTCCTGTTTGCACTGGTGTTTTGTTCTGTGCTGTTCTGTCCTGCTCTTGTGTTGCATCACGGTCCTGGAGGAACGTTGTTTCATTTCTACTATGTACTGTGCATATATATGGTAGAAATGACAATAAAAACCTACTTGACTTGACTTGAACTGCTTAGACAATACTGCATGTGATGACAGTTGCTGGTGTAGGAAGAACTCTTGATGATCTGGATTGCTCTGGTCTTACAGCGTGTGGAAGAGACATTCTGCAGGGAGAGCAGAGGACATCTAACTTGCAGGCCTTTGCGGTCCTGAACAGAGCAGTTCCCTAACCATGAAGTGATGCTAATGATCAGGATGCTCTCGACGGCATCTGTGTAGAAGGTTTTAAGCTGTCTCAAATGGTAAAGACCCTGCCTCACCTTAGTGACCAGAATGTTTGTGTGTTGTGACCAAGGAAGGCCTTCGAAGATCTAAACAAAGAGGTACTCAAAGGTGCTCAAAATAGAATGATTTGACAGATATACAGTTACAGCAAGCCACAGCAAGTGACCATCCCACCAAGAAGTCTGGTAGTTTTATTTATTAGTTGAATGTTTTTGCTTTTCTGTTGTTCACTAACTGTTGCCGGTGTTCCATTGACACTAATGTTGTACTGATGTTGTTTCAATGCTATAACTGAACAGCTAAGCCATGCATAAGCAAGAAAACCGGCAGCAGAAAGCAGATAAACTGCGATGAAATGTTGTATTTTGGGAAAGAGCCGCGAGTATTGTTTGAGAGCAGCCAGCTCGACCACTCCAGGCAGGCATTCTTCTGTGACTGCAGACTTGAGACCTTCTGAACCCTTCACCAAACCCTCACACTCTGAAGGCCTGAGGAAGAGAGAGTGTAAATCCGCATCGCTTTACACACACACTCAGGCTCTGCTTGACCTCAGAGTGGCTCTGAGATCCATGGGCTAAAGGCGCTGCAGACTTCACATAATTTCCTCCATGTTATGTTTTTCTAATAACATCGGTAATCAGGATTATGTCCCGGCTGTAGAAACGAGCAGCAGTGGGGGAGGGTGGGGGGAGGTCTGGTTATGATAGGACACTCACCAAAGACCCTAAAAATGTATTAAAGAGGGATTTATCCAAACAGCGAAGAATAGCTCCACCTCAGGGACAGACTGCTGCAGCAAATCTCTGACAATTAGATTCAGCGTTCAATACAGAGTGAAAAAAAATTGGAAAAGGACAGAGGCGAGAGAGTCAGGGATGGAGAGAGAAAGTGAGAGAGAGAGAGAGAGAGAGAGAGAGAGAGAGAAAGACAGAGAGAGAGAGAGAAAGACAGAGAGAAGAGGTAGGGAAAGAGAGTGAGTGATGGAGAGAGAGAACGAGCGAGAGAGAGTGAGAGAGAGAAAGACAGAGAGAGAAGAGTGAGGGATGGAGATAGAGAGAGAGACAGAGAGAGAGTGAGGGACGGAGAGAGAGAGAGAGAGAGAGAGAGAGAGAGAGAGAGAGAGAAAGAGAGAGAAAAGAGAGGGATGGAGAAAGAGAGAGAGAAAAGGTAGGCTGAGAGTTTGCAGGATGGAGAGAGGGAAAGAGAGAATGAGAAAGCCAAATAAAATGCAGAGAGTGAGATAATTAGGGGTTTAAAAGAGAGATATTAAGAAAAACAGGATGCTTATAGAGATTGAAATAGTGAACAAATGGAAATGACAGAGAACGAGAGAGAGAAAGAATGGAAAATGAGACCTTGAAAATGGCAAAAACTAAGAAATAACACATAAGTGTAAGCGAAAGAGATAAATATGGGAAGAAGAGAGAGAAACAGCACAAAGAAAGGCATAAAAACAAATGAAGAATCCATTCGGTCCCTGAGAGAAAGGGAGAGAGAGAGAGAGGGAGAGAGAGAGAGAGAGGAAGTGAGAGAGAGACAGGAAGTGAGAGTAAGAGATGGAGAGAGAGAAAGAAGACAGTAAGAGAGGGAAAGAAAGAGAGAGACAATGACAGAGTGAAAAAGAGAGAAAGAGATAGTGATAGAGAGAGAGAGCATGTGAAAGAGAGAGAAGGAGAGACAGATCTCATTTGAAATGTTAAAATTACATTAATGCGACAGAAAGACTGAGGTGTTTTCGTCGTGATTTTCAGTCCTGCAGGTTTAAACAGAGAATGATACGCAGTTAAACTTTCATTCCTTTTATAATCTATTATATCATTCTCTGTAATCTCATCAGTGTGGAAGTGCAAATCATTCCTCTCCCTCCTGAACGCAATTTAACCACAGGGAGACTCTGTCAGCACCTGAATTCTTCTTCAGCACAACAGGACCTTACCATTGGATGGAAGCCAAACTCTCTCTCTCTCTTTCTCTTTTCTCTCACTCTCTCTTCTCTCTCTTTCTCTTTCACCCTTTCTCTGTCTCTCTCCATCTGTCTGCCTCGCCCTCTCTCTTTCTCTCTCTCTCTCTCTTTCTCTCTCTCTCTCTCTCTCTCTCTATCTCTCTCTCATTACTGAATTGAATGAACAATGCTGCTTGATTGCGGTTGCCAGTAAACACACATCATCTCACTACAAGCTTTTATGGAGAAATAATTTAAGCGCATCACTCTGGGGAAGGCAGGTGATTTAAGAGTGGAGTAATAAATGGGAAACTATGCATAAGGGACCTGAGGCAGCTCTGAAGGTCCCTGTGGCGCCTGATCGCGCTGTACATGAGCTTAAACCTTCATGAACTTCATGTAGTCCAGGCACATCTTTGTGTTTCGGACCAGAACCTGGTGATCGATCATGCCATCGTCAGGGACCTGGGATTGTCTGATTCTCTCTACAAGTTTTATTGCAATTATTAAAAACTTTTATATTACTTATGTATTATCATACTGATATAAAGTACTGTAAAAAGGTT
>JBBIGA010020045.1:3156-14560 GCA_037576975.1 Alestes dentex | reverse complement strand
GGTATTTGTGCTGGAGACGTCTGGTTCCATTCACCAACACTGGAGAGAGATCAGCGGTGGGGCTCTGCTCACTCTGCAGGGTGATTATATAAAACAGCGTCTGTCAGATGATCTCTTCAGCTCCTGCTGGAGACACCAGAGATGCTCTCAGAAACTTTTCAGCACGTCAGGCGGCCCGGCCGTTACCGTGGGAACGCATCCGGCGGGAATAAGACGCAGCCGGCGTTCCTTTCACTAGAAACCCTGAATGAACCGACAGTCCTCGCTCTTTTCTGTAGGAGATCTGTTCATCAGGTGCAGATCTATTTACGTCTCTCAGTAAAAGAAGTCCATATGTTCTACACCCTGTTCAGAGATTAAACCGGGAGTGAGGGAGGCGACAAGAGAACCGATGGAGGAACTGGTCACTGAAATCAGGGAATCAATAAAGATATTAGCAGAATCGATGAGGGAATCAGGGAACTGATCATGGAAAATTGACAAGGTAATCAATACTGGGACCGGTGACCTGGTCTGACCCGCTGAGCCGGGGTCCGATACTGACAGATGGCTTTAAGCTTTCATTACTTAACCTCATCGCTCAGGCGCAGAACCCCAGAACCCCAGAACCCCGATCTCCAGGGTGGGGCGTGAGGTGGGCCCCGAGTCAGAGCTCCAGGGTGGGGGGCCCTGAGTTAGAGTCAGACCCCGTGTCCGAGGCAGCCTCACTCTGTCTTTTCTATTATTTAACACAAACTCGGTGGTAATGGAGCCTGACTGACTCGTGCGGCGCGGCAGGAACAGCAGAGCAGAATCCCCCCCCCCCGCGCCGCCTGACCTCACGACCTCACCGCAGCTCCAAACAGCTGCTCACTTCGCGGCGCTCCTCGCGGCCGCGACGTTCAGTAAAGAGCCGTGTCCCCGCAGCCCAAACGCGCTCCATCGGCCGAGACCTCTGGAGCCCCAGGCTGATCTCGCACGGACTGGATTCCGCGGCTCCTAGCAGCGCGGGGTCTCGTGTTCTCAATAAAACACACACGAGCACCGAGCACCGAGCACAATACCGCAGTGTCCGGAACCCGCCTGTAATTCTGGCCCTTTTTACAGAGAACAGCAGGAACCGCAGAAGCAGGTCAGTCTGAACCTCAGGAACAGGGCTGCCGGTAAAAACCTCCATTAAAGGATTAAAAGCCAGCGCTCTGAGTCTCCAGCTGCAGAACAGGACTAAAGAAGCCAGGCGGCCGGGCGGCGTGCGGGTGTTTCTCTGGGTCTACATGAGATTTTCTCCACTAAAAGCTGAAACCCCTCACACAGCTGCTCCGGTTTCTGTACAAACATGTTGGAGCAGAGCAGAAGAGTGAAGGGCTCAGTAAGTGTTCTGAGTGCGCCGTGAGGACAGGTTTTAGTGGCGTGCCTGAGTGTGAGTGTGAGTGTGTGTGTGTGTGTGTGTGTGTGTGTGTGTGTGTGTGTGCGGTTACTATAGCAGCAGCTCTCCCGATTCCTTGTGCTGCTGCAGACAAGACGATCACTTTGCCGTCCAACCTGCCCATGATCTTCTCTGGAGGCTGCGGAGTGGAGGGAGAGACACGGGGATGAACTCCACCGCCATTCACAAATACAACACACACTTACTAACATCTAACACCGGTTTTACTTTATACACTCAACTCAAATACAAATCGTGCAGCAATGAGCAGAAAAAAAAAGCTTTTTGGCTCCTTGTAGATGAGCTAACCTCTAAAATCTACTAATTATGTCGTTTGGCCGGAGATGTTTTGGTAAATGGTGGTACAGTGAAGGATTTAGACTGAAGGAGACTGATGGAGCTCCTGAACGGAAGAATGAATGAAGAGTCCAGGGTGTAAAGTGGACAGCTGGTGGTGTAGTGGTTAGAGCGTTCGTCCTAGTCACTCAGAAAGTCATGGGTTTGAATCCCAAGACTCCTAGTGGCACCACTGAGGCACCCCACACACTGCGCTGTGTTCCTCCACCCCGCTGCTACACTCAGTAAATGTGTTTAATGTGTTAAATGCAGACACCACTGCTCTGTTCTCCTATGACTTTCACTAGTAACGGACTCCAGGCCTGTGGAACTGCACTGTTCATTGTTTACACCAGACTCAGGGGTCAGCTGATCCAGGATCAGGCCTGAACCACTGCTCTGTGTGTGTGTGTGTGTGTGTGTGTGTGTGTGTGTGTGATACACACACCACTGAGCTCCATCATACCTGTTCCCTCAGAGCCTCACTGCCCCTCAGCAACAACGAAAAGAACCAAAATCTCCAGACAAGGACTTCTAGAAGAACCAGAAAGTTTGAAGAACTTACTTCCTCCTTCAGCAGCTCCTCACGTGATGTAACAGCTTTGAAAACACTGTCAAAGTAAAAGTCATGCCGAGGGTGGACTTCGAAAACTTTTATTCATGGAATATTTAATAACGTTTATAAGTACTTTTACCCTGATATTTTTTATGAAAGAATGTAGAGGCTCATTATCATTATTACATTTTAGGTTTAAACTCAACATGGAGATTAGAGCTTCACAAATTACAGGAGATCCCGTGAAATAAATTAAATATTGTTAAATATTCTGTAAAATGGAAAAAAAAAAAATATATATATATATATATATATACTTCTTTGGGCATTTCAGTGAAACAGATAATAACTGTCTTTTGTTTTTATCTCATGTGTAATTTTAAAATTAATATAAAAACATTGTATTGTAGAACAACTGCAATGGTGTAAATATTTGTTTTTTTAATTTAAAAGTAAGCTAATTTCTTTGTTTGTGCCCAAACCCAGATCTTCTGGTTCCTGGAGGGTTTTGGTGTGGAGCTGCTGTGAGAGGCCGAGGGCGAGACGCTGGAGAACCGGAGAGCGAGACGCTGGAGAACCGGAGAGCGAGACGCTGGAGAACCGGACAGCAGGGCGCTTCTGTTGTTCTGTAAATGGACGGCTCTGTCTCTGGTCTCCTAAATGGACGGGTCCTCCAGGTCCTCCAGGTTCTTCAGGCTCCACAGGGATCATTTCCACCGAAAGCTCTTGAGTTTGAAACGGATCTGACCGTCTGTTGATCTGAGAAGATGAAAGCTCCTGATTATGTTCTGGCCCGCTGCAGAGGGAGCGCTGGGTTATAATGGAACTGTGTTTACATCTGAAGAATAAAAATATAATGGAGTTCATTCTGCAGCACAGGGCCTAATGAGAGACATACTGTTCAAAATATTTCAGAATAAATATTCTAATGAGATACATACTGCATCTCTCTCTCTCTCTCTATGTATGTGTTCTGGGCGAATGTGTGTGTGTGTGTGTGTGTGTGTGTGTGTGTGTGTGTGTGTGTGTGTGTGTGTGTTGGGTAAATTCCTGGTGAATGTCCTTTTAGACCTGCAGGAAAACCTTTAATGGTTTATTGATTAAATGAAAGTAAAGCCGGTCGTTTCTTCTTTCTGCTCGAAGCCGTTCCTTCAGTTCCTTCAGCTCCAACATCACAGCCTGGCCTTCAGAGCCGCCGTGAT
Source organism: Alestes dentex (assembly GCA_037576975.1). Taxonomy (NCBI): domain Eukaryota; kingdom Metazoa; phylum Chordata; class Actinopteri; order Characiformes; family Alestidae; genus Alestes; species Alestes dentex. The sequence goes on along the minus strand of JBBIGA010020045.1, from coordinate 11,061 downwards.
TCGGCCGCAGTAATGTCTGCGTTCGTCTCTCTGTGGGGGTTCACAGAGGAGCAGGACGGAGGAGGAGTCTCGCGCTCCCTGCTGAGTTTAAAGGGGACATATTATACAAAACTCACTTTAGTTCTAACAGGTCTATGGGCTACAGAACATGTTCATGAAGTTCTTTCAGAATCACCCTCACATAAAGAGACTCACCAGCTCTGTTCTTCACAGAAGAATAGAGCTGGTGCATAATAGGTCCCCTTTAAACTCACTCAGAACTCTGCGCTCAGGCTTTTGCTTCACTTCCGAGCGGCGGTTTGGACTCTATTCTGACCTCAAGGCCTTATTATGATTTCTCTTACGCATCTTTTCTTGTTCGCTGATTTAATACACTTATTCTTCTCCAGTCTGCATGAAGGTTGGCGAGCTTGTAGCTCCACAGGCCTGATGCAGAACAGGAGGTTTATTTCTCCAGGTGGGCGTGTCCCTTCAGTCTAGCGCCCCCTGAAGCGCGGTAGACACAAAGCACTTTTGGGGCGATAGCTTGACAACCACTGAGCCAGAAATGATGAAACTAGCATGGTGAGTTGGCCTCTAGGGGGTGCATGTTCTCATGTCATTGCAGTGATTTGTGGAGTAGCGCCACCTAGTGAATAGCCAATGAAAGAACTGATGCTGAGAATGGAAAGAGCACATGAAGTGTTTTCATGAGGTGCAAGTCTGCAGCATCTAATGAATTTTCCAGCAGGCCTCAGATACTTCCAGCTGAAAGAGCATTATTTATTGTTTACCAGCTTCACCTCAAAAACATCATGAACTCATGATAATTTCCTCATGCGGGTGTTGTTCTCTGTTGGAGCCTCTTAAAAACAGAGGGAACGGTTCTTGGCTTCAGCAGGAGTTTCTGGGAAAAAAAACAAACTCTACATTGTTACTGAACTTTTTTACTTCACGTGAAGGTTCTCTCTACTCCCTGACGGGATCTTTAAGGAACCAGAAGTGGGTTCTTTGGGCCTTCACCCCTCAGGCACGTTTCCAGTCCTACAGACTGTGATCCAGAGGGAGCCGCTATAAATAATCGGCCCCTCTCTCGGCATTAGCCGGCGGGGGTGTCACTGTTATGTCAGGGCGATCGATTCGGCGCCTGCATGTTCTCTTAATTATCACTCGGTGCTCGTGGATCAATCGTCACTCGGGTTGGCGAAGCGGCCCAGCTGGAGCGGGGAGAGGAGGGAAGCGTGTCGGGCTGCAGATAACAGCAGCTTTTAACGCCGTCTTTCATAGTCGAGCCGCTCGACACGTTTGCGTGAAAAACTGTCGCGCTCCTGTTTTTCCGCGGCACAATGGAACCGAACGGCGCCGCTGAAACATTTGTTCCAGCCTGGAGGCAGAGGGAGCATAAATCGGCTCGAGGGGGAAAAAAGCCACGGACTGAACCACCGGCTCCAAAGAACTGAAGACAGGAACGGAGGAAGAAAAGAGGGAAGGAAGGAAGCCAGGAGAACGAGTGCAGCCCGGCGACGCTTCGCGGAGAACACGTGTTCTCCAGGGAAGATCGATTGCTGACATTTCCGCCGTGTCCTGGGAAGGAGAAGGCCGGGCTGGGAAAACATGACAAAAGCAAACATCACCCGAAGACGGCAGGAGGCAGTGATATAAATTTATAGATCAAACGGATGGAAAACATCACATGGCAAATGAATAAGTGCGATAGATATCAGCTAATCAGTCTCCGGGCGACTTTAAAGGGCCCATTTTTCATGCATTCTATTTGCGTTCATGACATTTATGTGGGTTTATGAACCAAAAACGGTCGTAATTCATTCTTACACAACCCTCTTTATCCCCTGCAGTCAAACGGCCTGTTTCTGTCTCGTACACCTCAAGACTGATGTGTGTAAATGAGCTCTGTTCTGATTGGCTGGAGGTGTTTCAGATAAAGTGGCCAGTGAGTGGAAGCTCAGGGTGGGGTTCCTGTCTTCGCCTCCTGCTGGTTTTGGATCTTCTCCCAGTTGAGCTCCGGTCTGAACTGCGTGCTTTCATCATCCAGCGCAGCAGTTCGGGTCTCTGGTCAGGAGCTCCTGGAGCCGCCCGCCGCGCCGCCAGGCCGTGTTTGTTTGATCTCTCTCTCCGGGTTTGAGGGCGAGCTGGACCTCCTGCAGCAGGCGGCTCTGGTTCTGCATCAATTAAACAAATACTATTAGCGCATCCGCTGATGTCACTCTGAGATTCACAGGCGGCTGATAATCACAGCGGCTCTGGAGGAAAGTGACATTTACCGAACCGCTTCTCTTCCATCATTAACGGGGGTAATAATAATAAATCTTTATGAACTGAGTGTGTTTCATCCAGCAGAAACTGCTCACAGCTCTTTTTAAAGGTGAAACACGCATGAACATAAATTAGAATAATAACGTTAGTTTAAAGTATGTTATTTCAAACCCCGTAAATAAAGCAAAAAGTAATAATAAGCCAGAACCGACTTCATATAAAATATATTTTGGCAAATAAAGAGACAACAAATCAATAGCAGATAAATAACAGATAAATAAGTTATTGTAGTGTGTATGCTGTGTGTGTGATGTGTGTGAGTTGTGATGTGTGCGATGTGTGTGTGTGTTGTGTAGTGTGTATGATGTGTGTGAGTTGTGTGATGTGTGTGGTGTGTGTGTGTTGTGTAGTGTGTGTAGTTTGTGTGTGATGTGTGTGTAGTGTGTGTACTTTGTGTGTGATGTGTGCAGTGTGTGTGTTGTGTAGTGTGTGTAGTTTGTGTGTGATGTGTGTGAGTTGTGTGATGTGTGTAGTGTGTGTGTGTGGTGTGTGTTGTGTGATGCGTGTGATGTGTGTAGTGTGTGTGTTGTGTAGTGTGTGTACTTTGTGTGTGATGTGTGTGAGTTGTGTGATGTGCGTAGTGTGTGTGTTGTGTAGTGTGTGATGTGTGTAGTGTGTGTGTAGTGTGTAGTGTCTGTGTAGTGTGTGTAGTTTGTGTGTGTGATGTGTGTGATGTGTGTAGTGTGTGTGTTGTATAGTGTGTGTGATGTGTGTGATGTGTGTAGTGTGTGTAGTGTGTGTATGATGTGTGTGAGTTGTGTGATGTGTGTGAGTTGTGTGATGTGTGTGAGTTGTGTAGTGTGTGATGTGTGTAGTGTGTGTTGTGTGTGTGTGTGTGTGAGTTGTGTGATGTGTGTAGTGTGTGTTGTGTGTGTAGTGTGTGTAGTGTGTATGTGTGTGTGTGAGTTGTGTGATGTGTGTAGTGTGTGATGTGTAGTGTGTGTTGTGTGTGTGTGTGTGTGAGTTGTGTGATGTGTGTAGTGTGTGATGTGTAGTGTGTGATGTGTAGTGTGTGTTGTGTGTGTGTGTGTGTGTGTGTGTGACTGTTCAGTAAGGAGTTAAAGACCCTGACAGCAGAACAGGGGACATGTTGTAGCGCCATCGTGTGTAAAACTGGGTAAATAGCATCTTTACTGGGGGGCGCTATGGCGCCTGCAGAACTCGCAGGACCCACACGTCAAAACATCCACACATCCACACGTCCACACGTCCACACATCCACACGCGTCATGGGTGTTCAGTTGTGTCCTATTTCTGAACCCAACCAAACACAAAACAAAGAGATCCAAACAACACATGACCAAGCAAAGCCACCTCCCAACACAACCTAAACCAAACCTAAATGAAAGTCAGCATCACACTACGCCTAAACACAACCACCTGACACCCCCCCCCCCGCTGCCGCAGCACATGGTCTGGCCTGGGGCGTGGCTTCAGTATTTCACCCCCCCCCCAACAGTTCAGTCAAACAAATCACACACGTGTTAAACGTCTAGACCTGTAATGGTAATGTAAACAGTGTACGGTTAAAAGCAATCAAACTGATGTTGGTCTGAATATGATGGACCGTTAATTAAACGGGGTTGAGTGTGAGTAATGAAGAGAGAGTGAGAAATTACTCGTCACAGCCATTATGAACGAGCGACAGGGTTTCATTAAGACTGGCCGTTCACACAGGCCTGAACCGGCTGCTGAACTTTGATTGGCTGTTGGTGGGCTTTTTCTGGAGTGAGCTGAATGGAACTGTGGGAAATTTGAGTAAACATAGCCGAGTACAAACGGCCTAAACGGCTGTTGAGATTCTGAAATGTCAGTCACTGCACCTCCCATGGATTAAATTTCACTCAGTTTGAACCTCTTCGTGCTAAGTTATTGGCTACTGAAGCTCTAAGCCTTTGCACTGATGTGGCACTAGGTGGCGCTCCTCCTAGAGGCGCTCCTCTTCACACTCAAGTCTCACACATTTTTACTGAAGTGGGTGAAGAATTGTCCAGAAGGTATTTTGTGTCCACCTCACTGGTTAAAATAACAGAATCCAATCAGTTTAATCCTCAATCGAAGTACAAAACAAACCTGCACTTGTTTCTCAACACATTCTGTTATTCCACAACGTTCTCCAGGCTTAAAAGGCTTAAAGACTTAAAGCGCTTCTGTGCTGCGAATGCTAAACCTCGATAATTTTCCATTTCGCAAGTCCTCGAGACTCCAGAACCCTGCAGGACACCGGCGCTCTTCTCCCCTGAATACCGAGGTGATCAGTGTTTGTAAAGAAAGAAGTTAATGGTGTAAAGCCCTCACTGAGACGAGATTCGACAGGATGATAAGTTTTGTACGGCGTCTCTGGCTGCTGCCGCATTATTAATGAATGCAGCAGAAGATAAATGAGGCGTTTTAAAGTGTGAAGCTAAAGCAGCTCAGAAGTGTTCGCTGTTGTTGCTGGGATGCAGGTCTGGTGGATCCAGGCCAGATTTATTTTGACAAATGTGAGTTTCTTCTCTGCACCCGTCCTCTCCTGTCCACGTCTCCGAGTGATCTGGAGTCCAGCGGATCCACATGCTGGTCGGATCTGATGCGTCCGGGAGGGCGTGGCTCCGGATCAGAACTCAGGGCCTGCCGGTCGGAGATGAGGCTTGTTGGGACGCAGCCCGAGTTTAATGTGATTAATTCATCGAGTGTGATCTTGAATCACCGTTAAGTTGAGAATTCGAACACAATCTGATGCTCAGTGTTTAACATTCTGGAACACGCTGAGCTCCTGCACCTGCATGAACCTCAGACCTCTCCACCAGAACCCCGGCTGGAACAGAGCAGGTGGAGCAGAGAGAGTCGAGAGGCTGTTAGTGAGCCCTGAAGAACCCAGTCCGGCTCCTCAGAGACGAATAAACTCAGTGAAGAGGACAGAAGAGCCTGGTCTGTGGTCCTGGAGCGCCGGTGTGATTACAGAAGAGATTGCCATGCGTTTTCCGAAGGGTGCGGATTTAACTGCAGTCGTCGCACGACGCTCCGCGCTGTGATGAGCTCCCTCCCACCAGACCGGTGCACAGAGAAGGAGCCCCTGCATTTCAGTCATATGACCAGTATTTTATTACAGAAACGTCTTTAAATGTGTCAAATTTCATCCTAAAGTGCTGGGATGAGCTCCTGGGACTAGAGATACTTAGTATTAGTATCAGTCTGATCCTCAGTATCAGTACCAGTTTGATGCTCTGTATTGGTCTGATCCTCAGTATCAGTACCAGTTTGATACTCAATATTGGTCTGATCCTCAGTATCAGTACCAGTTTGATACTCAGTATCAGTCTGGTCCTCAGTATCATTCTGATATTTAGTATTGGTCTGATCCTCAGTATCAGTCTGATACTCCAATATGAGTCCAGTACTCAGTATCAGTATATGTCTGATTCAGGCCAAATCACTGGATCAAAAATCCTGAGCGAAAGGCACAGATGCGCATAGTGCACTAAAATACAGACTCCTGCACAGACAGTGTAGAACACGTCCAACACAGAGACACTGGAGACTCAGACATGTGCAGAACTCCAGAATGGACACACTGGGACTATATGGGTGTAGAAACTGGAGTTTATAACTTAAACAGCGCCCCCTAGAGGAAGTAGGGAGTGCTATCACCCCCCCTGACCTGGGACCAATTTTATACAGTTTAAATAATTTGAAGGGAGCTGTTCCCTCTGGAATGAGCGCGGCAGGCAGGACACAGGATTATCAGAGAGGGCTGATAATGAGCGTTCCTGACGCGGGTTTGTCCGTTTCCATAACATGACTGAGATTAGCATATAAATCAGCCTCTGATTAGAACTGGGGCCAATTTTCCACTTGTGTGAGTCGTCAAGGCCACACAGCTCTCAACACAAAAGTTACTCCAAACCCCCCAACCCAGCCTTAAAGGAGAAGTTTGGTGTGAAATGGACCTGGGGTGTATTGACACATGATAACGAGTTTGAACTTTTGCCGAGTAGCCCACCTTCATTCCCCCCGCATTCCGAACACAGTGCTTTTAGCCGATGCTAACCACGAGGCTCTACTGAGCTGATAATGGTGGGGCAGGGGCATCACGTAGCCAGGGCAGATAAATCACTATTTTTACACAATTAACGAGGCTCAAAGTAGCTCCACACTTCATTTCTAGAATTCTGAGGGACCTGACATTTAAAACGAGACATTGAGAAAGTGCTTTGAAAGTGCACAGGTAGTTTATTAAAAAGACAGTTTATACAGACAGTACCTTCAGGGAATTTTCCGGTCGCCGCCATCTTGAAATTAAGGCATGATAAGTCGACTGACGAGCACGAATGAACAAGTAGGACAGGGCAACTCTGTGTCCTCATATTCACTATCCTTGCAAGATTTGTCAACTCCTGTGGCACCAGCTCCAGTCTACAACTAATGGGAGTATTCACGTGACTAATCAGCTGCAGTTTCGTTCGCGCTCGTCAGTAAACTTATCATGCCTTAATTTCAAGATGGCGGCAACCGGAAAATTCTCTGAAGGTACTGAAGGTGTCTGTATAAACTGTCTTTTACAGCTAGATGTGTTAAAAAACTAAATGTTGCGCTCTAAATCTAAATGTTGGACTCTGAATGTTGGGATTTTTGAGCTCTAAATGATGAGCTCTAAATGTTTAGAAGATGCTAATTGGCCACGCCCCGTGATTACAATTGGCTGTTACTTAGCAGGGGGCGGGACTGCATGCTGTGATCTTAAGCTTACGATAAATGGTCTTAAATCTAAATGTTAAATATGAAAAAATTATCTCACACTTTAAATGTGAAGCTTCACAGTTAGACAGGGCTCGGTGACATCTTTCCAACGACCCCTCGTTTGACATAATAGCCCCGGCGATCCGGAGTTATTAGCCGAAGTTATTAGTTAGTAGGTGAACGGTTTTCGGCTAATAACACCGGATTATGGCAAACGAGGGGTTGTTGGAAAGAGTGCGAGATATAAACAAATAATTCCATGAAATGAACATTGTTTACAACTCACGAGTCACAACACCCAAGTCTAAAGTCAAGGCACAAGTCCCCATCTCTGCACTCACTGGCCACTTTATTAGAAACACCTTGTGCTACCACTCACTTATTAGAAACACCCACCTCACAGCTCGAAGAGTGGAGCTCTGGTGGTTTCTAATAAAGTGGCCAGTGGCTGTGGTGAGTATTGAGCTCTGTGTTTTCCTACTTTTTTAGTGGAATGTTACACAGACTTCAGATGAAGTGCAGGTGAAAGACGTTTGGTTGTGAAAGAGGTTTGGAGGTGAATGAGGTTTGGAGGTGAAAGAGGTTTGGTTGTGAAAGAGGTTTGGAGGTGAATGAGGTTTGGAGGTGAAAGAGGTTTGGTTGTGAAAGAGGTTTGGTGGTGAAAGACGTTTGGTTGTGAAAGAGGTTTGAGGTGAAAGAGGTTTGAGGTGAAAGAGGTTTGGTGGTGAAAGAGGTTTGGAGGTGAAAGAGGTTTGGAGGTTGAAGAGGTTTGGAGGTGGAAGAGGTTTGGAGGTGGAAGAGGTTTGGAGGTGAAAGAGGTTTGGAGGTGAAAGAGGTTTGGAGGTGAAAGAGGTTTGGAGGTGAAAGAGGTTT
>JBBIGA010019999.1:0-14562 GCA_037576975.1 Alestes dentex | reverse complement strand
TCTGTAACTAATGACTGTAAGACTGTCCCTGTAACTAATGACTGTAAGACTGTTCCTGTAACTAATGACTGTAAGACGGTCTCTGTAACTAATGACTGTAAGACTGTCCCTGGAACTAATGACTGTAAGACTGTCCCTGTAACTAATGATTGTATCCTTTATCCTTCTGAAAAATTGTATTAATAGTGCCAAAAAATGGAAGAAAACGTATCCTGTTTTCACATAAAAATTCAGCGGCAGAAACAATTTGGCCAAAGTTTTTCATCTAATTGTACATATCTTACATGATTCACAAAAATAATAAAATGTAACCAGTAGTCATCCTTTAAAGATTCAGAAGTTAATCTATGGATGGAAAGGCAGCTGATAATGAAAGTTTGTGCTGAAAGATTATATTATCAGTGCCAAAAATGACTGAAAACTACTTCACCATTCAACACAATATCATTTCTACATGTTCCCTTGTCTGACTGCTGGTCATTCCTTTACTTACTTACTCATTCATTAAATCCGTAACATTATTAACATAACTGATTCTTACCCGTGATTCTCCCGTGCTGGTCTCTCTGAACACCCAGCTCTGTCTCCTCCTGCCTCCAGAGCTTCAGCAGCAGAGCTGGAGCTGTGAGGTCCTTCTCCCCCCTCCAGGCTTCGACATGGCCGAGGGTCTTCGGGTTGTCACACAGCTCCAGCAGGGACCCCAGCAACACACTCTTCATGCTCCTGGGACTCAGCTGTGAATTGAAGCAGAGTAAGTGAGTGGTGGGATATAAAACCATGGATCAGTCTCGATTTTTGCTGTTACAGACTCTGTTTTTATTGCTTGAGGTCTGAACCGCCAGAAACATGATTAACTGTTGATTTACACAACTACCCACGCACTCTGCAGCTCTGACCAGGAGACTTACTGTTCATGTGACACTCCTAATTACTTACATGGCAGATGCATTAGCTCCCCACAGGGTTCTATTATGAAACAGGCATCCTGCAATTTTACTTAACTTGATTATAACATCACTGATTTACCAACCTTTTGCATTTATGCTCAAATGCGCAAACACTGTATGTACTGGCCCACAAATGACCTTTTGTTCTGCCTTTGCAGGAGCTTTAGGAAAAAATACTGAACACTGATCACAATCTACTGGTTGCTTTCAAGAAAACACTTACTTTTATGTTCCCTCAAGTTCTAGACTTCAACCAGGTAACTGTTCAGAGTGTGTTCAGTGTGTGATCAGTGTGGTTTAAAATGTGAATTTAACTGAATTACACTGGAATCCCCAACAAGTTTCAAGCATTAACTGGGTAAGTGTGTGGTACAAATTTCAAAAAGCTGTGCAATTATTTAGGGTAAAATAAAGGCGAGTGCATTGACAGTACAACTTTTAATTAACAAATTAATCAGAAATTCCCAACACTGCCTAAATGAAATTGAAAATGACAATTATATATCTCCAAATTGTACAAGTACGTAGGAGCAGATTTGAAGTATCGGACATTTTTTCAACATTGCAACTGGTAAAGTGCAATGCTGATATACCGTTCAGAAGTCCAACTTTTAATACTTTCAAATCTTCATTTAAAGGGGTTATATCATAGTAATAATTAAACCATTTTTTATGTAACATTGTTAAAATTGTACAGTCCACTCCTCAGTACACACATGGAATCTAAACTGCAAAATCCGCTTGTAATTTCTCCACCTGTGTTTTTACTGGATGATTACATTCATGAGGAGAGTTCTGCATAAAGGTTGATGAAAGTTTTTTTTAATTGTTAAATTGTGTAAGAAATGTTATAGAAAGTCAGTTTTATAAATGTCAGATCCTTTAAGCCCAGTCACAGTAGATGAAAGTGAGGACTAACATTTCTCTGTCACTGCACTGTATCCATGGATCTCTTCTTTTTCTCCTCTGAGAGAGGAGTGAAGACACTTTGATAAGATGTAAGGAAAGGAAGCAAGAAAACATGATTGGATATGAGAAACCTTGGTGTTACTTACATGGAGGAAGTCGAGTAAAAGGAACGCTCCCGCCTTCTCCAGAAATAAATCCTCTGTCATGTAACAGCCGACAAGGCAAGTCCTACAGATTTTAACATTAGTGGGCAAAATGAGAAGAAGAAAGACAACAGAGGTCTAAACAGTCCTTCAGGCTGATGATAAAATTAAACACAGATCAGTGTCTTTGAATGGTGCAGTGTGTACTAAAGCAGTGGCGTTTGCAGTTTTGCATGGAATATACTTACAATATATTTCATTTTCAGGGGGTAAATAACTCAGATGAACAGTGCATTATCAAGCATGCTTACTGGCTGAAATATTATTTTTTTTATTAGTTGTTTTTTGTTTGATTTAATTTGATGTTCAAATAAGTACACTGTTAAAATCCAAAAAACAAAACCACCCGTAGTTCCTGATTCCTGACTCATGTGTCAGTTACATAGATCTGGTACTGCAAATCATTCCGGACCCAGTCCACACACCATATTGGGAATGCACAAACGCAATGCATTTAAGTGTATGTTTCAATAAATTATAAGCTTTGTGAAATATAACATATTTTAGATTTCTGGATCCAGGCCTGAGATTAACAGACGCAACGTTAGTGTGGTTCAATTCTCAGGCTTCGCCTCCACATTTAGCAAGTCCGCTAAGGCTAATGGGCATTCACGTGCGGTCCTGCGGACACGAGTGAGCGAAATACCTGCATCATTTTAAGAGTCCCCGGACACGGAAGTTATATGTCCCGTTGCCACTATATTTGTTGAGGCATAAAAGTAACTAAGTTTGTTAAATCTTTTCATAAACCTGCGGTGCACAGCACACTTAACTGTCAAAGGTGTCTTTTGGTTGTATGTTGTAAGCAAATTTAATAAAAGGGATTTGCTTAACACTTGGTGTCCTGGACCTTTGATCTAATCTAGAAATTAGATTTGGACCTTTGAATGTAAAGTTTGAGAACCCCTGCTCTACAGGCTGTACTGTGTTTAAGCTTGTATGAAACATCCTGCAATTGTGATGCACGGCCTTCCAGGTATTTTAATTTACCGAGAAGGAAAAGACGGCAAGTTATGGTCATTTTGCTTAGCGACCACACCTGCAGACCAATCAAAAGCGAGATTTGAGCTTAAATTCAGCTGCTGGTGGTGAGAGAACTGTGTGTGTGGCTTTTCTGCATTCTTAGAAGTCCACAAGCAAAAATCCATGTTCGATTTTGTGTAAAAACAGAAAAAAACACTTTCTTTAATCACAACATCAAAATCTCCAATCATATGGTGAGTTGACTGTCTCAAGATCTGAACACATTCTGATCTGTATGTTATTGAATGTTAGTCTCGTCCCCTCATCACCTCCTGCTATCTCATTTTACTGCATTCAGCATATTTTCATGGCACAAACAGTCACTTTTCATAACCACTTGCACTAATAATCTGTTATTTTATTATATCTGTTATAGTTACTTGTTAGTTTTCTGTTATAGTTATTTTGTAATTTCATTTGCACTGTTACTCCTGTGCTGTTTCTTTTGAACTCTTTAGTGTCTTATTTTTATTCCTGAACATGTTTATGACAAAAGAATTTGGCTCTGGATAAATAAAGTTCTCATCTTATCTTATTAGAAACACAGCTACACTTGTATGTACTCCATCCAGAAACGGGACAAATGTCAATATCTGAAAATATTACTTCATAGTTCATATTTAAAACGAACTCCCTTGTGGTGAAGAGATGATTCGTGCAGTATGAAGGTGTGTGAGGTATGAGAGGGGCTTACCAGACACAGTCCACGGTGGAGAGGAAGAGTCTGTTGTGTCCCAAGCCGCTGTAGAGCTGCGTGGGGTTCATTTTTAGATAACGGATCACCATCTCGACACCTTCTGCACCAAACAGCTCCTGATCACAAATCACACACACAGATAGTTATGCAGATGCATTCATGTGCTCCAGTGTGTCTCTGTGTTTTCAGCTTGAGTCTAAATTCTACAATTTTCTCGTATTTCCCTGAAGTCAAGCGTTTATGAGGTTTTATGTATCAATTTATGTATTTTATGTATCATTGTAATTCATCTCACATGACCATTTTCTAGTCTCTAGCAAGGCTAACAAGGATGTTGATGTATGTAAATATCCTCTGCTCTGAATGGTCATGGTCCATTTGGTAATAAACACCATTGTCATGTTTTGCATGACTGCAAGGGACTGCATACAAAGAAAGGCGCCTAATGCCTGCATGATGATGGATCACTGCTGATTTGCTGCTAGTGGTACAGATTCTCTGGCATAATGAACTTATAGCATTATGAATTCCACTAAATACCAGGAGATTTTAGCATAAGATCTGTCTGCCTCAGACAAACTTGGCCTTGGGTGGACATTTCAGCTAGATACTGACCCCAAAGACACTTCAAAATCCACACAGATACTGTTGTGTGAACACAAATTCTGTCACTCTGCTCCAAATAGGGTTTGTGTAATACAACTCAGCTCAACTGCTTAATTCAGTAAACCCCTGACATTCACGGGTGTTACATTTCAAGAGTACACGTGTTGTTGTGATGTGGTAAAAAAAAATGCCTAAAAATGCTGATTTTTATAGTGTAAACCCTAAATATGCACACAAATCTGCTTAATTTCATTTTAAACTCATCTTAATATATTACCTTTAAAGAAAATGTAAAGGTAAACCCGTATTCATACTGTACAGTTTACACTGAACTGCTGTCTCGCAGTGCTAGAATGTAAATACCGATGTTACCCCTCTATAGACTGTACTGTACAAAGCGTGTTTTCTTTGGTATAAGTAGAGAAAATACAGTAATAAATTTATTCAATTTACAGTAATAAAAATACAGGGCTTTAAGAAGAACAAAATGAAAAACATGAGAGCGCTCGAGACGCTCCACGGGGGAAATTCTGGACTGCAGCGTCACAGGGCAGCAGCCAATCAGCAGCAAGGAGAAATAAATAACGCTCTCAGATTGGCTACTTTCAAAACTGACTGTGATGTCCGGGATTCGTTGGCCACGCCCCCTCGTCCTCGTGCTGGTTGTTTTGGGGGTTTTTTGTCATTATTAGTTGCACAATTGTTCTTGTCTTTTTTTTTTTAGTTCTCACTTGCCTTATCTTTGCATTTCTTGCTGCCCTGAGCAATCACATGACAAAAGAATTTCCCTCAGGATAAATAAAGTTCTTTCTTATCTTATCTTAATTTATAGTTTTTTTCAAAAGCCACACAGAAATTGTGTGAACACTAACACCACTCCAGATTTGAATCAAAGTAAAAATCTGTGGACTGTATCGAACAAGGCAATTCACAAACAAACATCCACGAATCTCAACGAACTGGAAACGTTCTGGATGGAGGAAAGGGCAAGATCTCCCAGCAAGAGTTCTCCAACCTTTTTAAGTGTTACAGAATATGGCGCAGTGTTGCTATTCTCACCAGGGGAGACTTCGGCAAATACTCATAATGAGGGCGACAAATAGTTTGAAACCTGTGTGCAAAATAAAAATTGCTCCTAATGAAAATTTTATTTTTGTTTCAAAACATAATGCAAAAAATCTAAATAGTACAGCTTTTTTTTTTATTATACAACATTATTGCACTATAAATATATATAGTTGTATTTTAGCTCTTTTTCATGAAGGGTTCCAATAATTCTGAAGCTGACTGTACTTAATGAACAGTACATTTTCAAAATAGCTGGTGGTCTAGTGATTAGAGGGTTGTCTCTGCAATCAGAAGGTTGTGGGTTCGAATCCCAGTTGCTTGTGGCACCACTGAGGTACCCTTGAGTAAGGTACTGTTCCCAGGGCTCCACTCGTTGGTGGCATCCCACTGCTTCACTTGGTGAATGGGTTAAATGCAGAGAAAGAATTTCACACTGGGTGCTGTGGTGTGTTCACACGGAATCATTTGGTTTCTATAAAACATTTCTCTTTAAATCCTGAGCTGAGAACCGAAGATTCCACTCACTAAACTGTGATTGCTGGGACGAGAAGTCCCTCCTGGTGTCTCACCTTTCTGTGCATGTCTTCCTCACAGAGGGCAGACAGGGTGAGCAGCACATCGGTCTGAATCTCCACACACACAAAGTCCTCGTCTTCCTCTCTCTCCTGGAACCGCTTCAGCACTCCTGAGCGCCACACAATGCATTTTAAACAGGGATTATTACAACATTTGCATAACACTTTGCACACATGATCTGTCACTGATCTATATTTGCATCCTCAGTCAAGTTTTAGTATTGCGGCAGATAACTGCAATACTAGACCGTTTCCTCCAGTAAATCGTTTTACTTTACTCTTTACTTTAAACTACTTCTAATTAGTTGTCATTGTTTACTTTTGAGCTAAAACTGAGCTAAAACCTGCCCTATTGGTTGAGCTAAATCCTTTTGGCGAATACACAGTACACAGTGTCCTATGAGGCCTTGGGTATATCCCATAATATTTACCAAGCAGAAGGCTGATGGCTCCCTGGTCACAGAGGTCCTGGTTGATGAGGGTGTTGCTAAGGGAGGCCATGCACCGCAGGAGGCGCACGCAGTACCTCATCTGAGCCTTCTTCCCGCCCCGGCCTCCGGCACTATGGAAACCATGACCCTGGCCAAAATAAGAGTCTGTCCCAGACACAGAATGAGAAGAGTGACAATGAACATTTATATAAAGCTGTATTTATGTATATGGATTCATTCTAATGTTCTTTTCGTAGCATTATTCAAAACCCTGAGGGCCAATGTGGCACTGCCTAGTTCAGCTGTGGCAGCAATTTATGAATAGGCCTTTAAAGCAGTGCTTCTTAAAAGAATAGTTTGGCAGAACATCATATTCATCTAATTTTCCACTTACCCTGCACGTAGTCCATCAGTCAAGACATGTTTTTGCTTCTTTAGAACTGGAGCTTTGAGATTTAACATTGCAAACAAACGCAATGAGTCAATAGATACTCAAACTTGTTCTGTAAACACATCCTCAAAACCTCTCTCAGTCTAGTCAAACTGCACCCGACTCATTAAGGCGGTGAAGACTTGTAAGTGTGGTTGAAAACGCAGCATGACATACTGCGAGCTACAAAAATAAACGAAACTTCACAGTGTAGTTGGACTGTGTGGGCAGCCTTTTTAGACAACAAGGTCTGTTTTCACAGATCACTTCATGAGTAGAAGAGCTGATCTAGAACTGTTTTTTGTGACAACAACCATCATAAATGTGGATGAAAGATCAGTCATCTTTATTGCCGCTTTGTGAATTTCAGCCCTGGCATTCTCTGGAATGGTTGCCGGTAGGAGTGACATTTTGCTAATTGTATTGCTCACAGTAAGTTATACTGTGTCCTGAACCACATCTACACGTCTATGTTACCTTGATGAAGAGTTGGATGCAGTCTGAGAGAAGTTCTGGTCATGCACTGTCACAGAGACAATTTGGGCGACTCTTGACTTACAGTGTTTATTAGCAATGATAGCCTCATAGCTACCAGTTTTTAATTAAATTGGCAAAATGTGGACTGTATCTCTGTCTTGACTTCATCTGGGGTGAGCAAAAAAGCAGAGTTTCACTACTCCCTACTGTAACGCCTCTGATTTGAGACTTGAAACTGTGCTGGAAGGGGGCTGGCTGCTGTACCAAAATCTGGCTTATCTGTAGCAGAGATAGACGAATGGTCTTTAACTCTCTCCATCCTCACATCAGTACTATCATCCCTCGTGCAGTTTTCTTATTGGGTGCTAATAATTTCATTAAGTGCAATATCTTATTATTTTTATGTGCAATAGTCTTACCATATGCAACATCACTACTTATGTCAATATTACTTACATAGTATTGATCTCTGTTACACGCAATAACAGACTCCTAACCACTTTATTTTGCTACTAGTAGTTCACAACTATGAGTTACTAGTCTATAGTATTTATATCCCAGCATTTGTGTATGAAGAATTGTATGTATTTCACATTATGATTTTTATTGGATTTAATAAGACTTTGTATTTTATAATGTAATCCTGTCTTTGTGTGTCTGTGCAGTCGTGACATAAGCAATTTTCTTCCGGGATCCATAAGGTTTTCTGATGTAACACCGCTCCTTAAATGAACAAATACTAGGCATCTCTTAGTATTTACTGCACCAGAATCAGAATCAGAAAACTGTATTGATCCCAGAGGAAACTGCTCATGTCACGACTGCAAAGACATACAGAGACACAGAGACCCAGAGACCAGAACAATGTAAAATATAAAGTCTAAATAAAATCTAAATTTAAAAAAGCTGTAGAAAAAAAGGAAGTACACTATGCTACATACATAAATGCTGTTGCTTTTCCCTTATGCAACCCTGTTACCTTGCTGACAGCTCCACTCCAGCAGCATCAGCAGGCAGGTGCTGGCTTGGCACGACATATACTCGTCCAGCATGAGCGGTGCCACCGTGGTCAGGGTAGCTAAAGCCTGCAGCTGCAGCTCCTCCTGCTGGATGGACGTCCAACTGCACCGGCCCTTTCCACCGGGCTGACTCTTGGACGAACTGGGCCTCACCAGCAGCATGAGTGCCAGCAACACACGACACTCTTTAAACAGCTGCTCATACACACGAGAACAGTGACACGTACACACACACACAAACAGACACCACGTTAGAGGTGTAACAGTACATTCCATTGTTTTGGACTCACTGTGAAAAGGCCTTCAGCTCTAGTGCACAGGAATAGAAACTGTCTTTGTTTTCACTCACAGTCGCTGTAAAACACTTGTGGCTTTAAATCCTGAAAACACTTATTAATTTTTTTTATTTTAGTTATTTTGTTATTTTGGACCATTTATATTGGACTGTTCATAATTGTGATACAATGTAAACAGCAGTCAGTATCTTTAAATTATGTAAAACAAACAACAAAAACAAAAATAGAAATACTGTACATGGTCTTGATCTGATAGAAATTATGCATGTATAAAAAAACACATAAAAACTGATGTTTTAAAACTGGCCAAATCGCTGCTACAGCAGCAATTCAATTGCATTTATTTTGCTTCATTTCATTTATTTTGTGATATTCAATTGAACTTCATTCAGTATTCAATTCGGTACATTCCCAAAATAAATTTCACGGGCTATTTTCAAACCTAAGAATCTAAAAAGCCTGGTGTATTATTCTTACTGTCCAAATATTTGTCTACAGCGTGAATAGCTTCTCTAGTTGCATTTGTGTATTCAATTTGTTTATTCCAAACTCATAGTGTGTAGGTGAAGTGAACATTTCAACCATACCAGCACGTTTTGCACATATTGCACATATCTGCCTCATTAACTGCCTATTTACGCCATAAACTGCAACACAGATTGGCCAAACTCAAAATAATAAAACGCCTGTTGTGTGTCCGGAGCAGCATTTCTGTATTCCATTCATGCTGCATAATACTGTAAAAAAAGAATCAAATATTTGTGAAATCAGAAAATGACCCCTAAATGCACTAGTTTGCTGCATCTGCTTGTCCTCACCTGAATCGCTGACAGATCTCTGCTCAGAACAACAAGCAGATTCAGCAACAGCTTCTTCATCTCAAAGTCCTCGCTGGTGAAGGCCAGCTTGAGGTTTCTGATCAGTGGGTCATGGCTCTTCACTGTAGGACAGGAAGTAAAGGCGCTGTCAAACATCACACAATATTTTTATTCATGACAATATATAGATTTAACGGTGCAAAAAACAACTTACATTCAGGATATGTGACTAAAAGGATGAGCTGCCTGGCAAGTCCACTCTCCTGTTGGGGAGAACATTAACTTTGCTTTGCAATGAAAACAGAGTAAGTAAAAAGTAATGAAACCACTGAGGACAATTAATGCCAGAAAGGAGAAAGTAAAGAACTCAAGTCTAGTGTACTTACAATTAACGGAGCATGGGGGTTTTCTGCAATCAGGGTAATAATCACCAGAAGGTCGTTGCGGAGCTGCCGGTCGTAATGCCGGTAGCCATTAAGAAGCTGATGCAAAAACGCCTCTTTCAAGACCCTGTTGTTCAAAACACTCAATCAAGAGGCAAATCAAAAGCAAGTGCTTCATGGTGCCTTTCATCACGAGCTGAAGTAGTGCTGCATGTCCCTCTGATGCAGTGAAAGAGTGAAATATGCCCAATACTACGGCACAACGTTAAGATAAGGTCCCAGCTCAATTGTAAAATTTAACTTTAAGGAGGAATTACACCAGTTTTCCAACATTTCTATTGCTGGAATGTAAACAGAGTCAGAGAGGCTTGATAGAGAATGTTTAATTGTAGAAACACATACTGACTTTACTCTTGTAGTGAATGAAACCAGGGATCTACAGCCATTTTATCAATTATCCGAACCCACTGGTGAACCTACATACGTCATTTTACACATAATACCGCATTTTATATGTAATGTGGTAAAATAGTGATAATTCTGAAAAAAGTTTTCTAAGGGTCGTGTTTTGTCTTACAGTGTACTACATATACCTCTCTACCATAAGTTGATATTTTTCACATTTAAGGCCAAAACTAATATAAAACTTACTCATTAAAAAAAAACTCCAGCTGTCAGCTTCCCATCCTCACAATTCTTTCTTTGAATATTTTGCATCAGAACCCCTCTGAATGACACTGTTCAGACACTATTTGAACAATTTAATTTTACAAGATTTTGATGGGTTTTTTTTTGTTAAATCAGTGGGATTTCCCTTTAATCAGCAACTTACAAATGATTACATAGGACTATCCTAATATTTGCTGTAATTGTGATGTTTCTTCTGTGAAAACAGCTCTCATAAGGATCAGTGAGGAGAATGTAAACCCACGTGATACAGTCCATATTGCTGAGCTGACTGGTGACCTCCTCTCTGGAGCCGTTCTCCAAAAGGTTCCACAGGATCTCAGAGGAGCGGAACATCACTTGTCCAGACGGGTCCGGCTCATTCATGTGGAAACAGACTTTCTGGGCTCCTTCTGCCTTCAGTATCAAGTCACAGTTCACTGCTGCAACGATACAACAAAGGCCAACATGCTAGATTAATTATTCTATTACAAAAATGTAATCCAGTGCAAACTGCTGAACTGTAGAATGGTTACCTTGTCAAATACTGTAAAAGTCTTTCAAATATTAATAAAGGAAATAAATATTTAAAGATTCAGTGGAGACTCCAGTTTACACAATTTCCCCCTTTCCACAAATAAAGTTGATCAGACATGACATGTTTGGTGTATGAAGTTTGGACATTTACATGTACGGCATTTTGCAGATGCTTTTATCCAAAGCGACTTCCATTCCCTAACTACAGGGGGCAGTCTCCCTGGAGCAACTTGGGGTTAAGGGTCTTGCTCAGGAACCCAGTGGTGGTTTGCTGAAGGTAGGATTTGAACCCATGACCTCTTGGTCCAGAGGCAGGCATCCTATCCAATACTCCCGAGCAGTATTGGAGCTTGCTTAGTGTTTTTTCTCATGATTGCTGGTAATGGGGCAGCTGGTGGTCTAGTGGTTAGGGCATTGCCCCTGCAATCATATAGGTTTGAATCCCAGCACTGCTAGTGCCATCACTGAGCTACCCTTCAGCAAGGTACTGTCCCCACACACTAGCCCCGGGCGACCCACATTGGTGGCAGCCCCCTGCTTCACTTGGTGAATGGGTTAAATATAGAGTAAGGAGTTCATGCTGTAGTGTGTTCATGCGTCACTATAAGGGCCACTTTACCTTATTAGCCGGGGGAGTGAAACATAATATTATTGGTTAATATTATTTTTCCCTGCCTGCTGGTGCACAGTAACATGATCGCAGTGTAATCATAATGCAGAAAATACGAGCAAAAGTCATTGCACTTTGCACACAAAATTTTCTTTAAAATGCTGGCATGCAATACATTATGCTTACTATGACAAGACATATTATCTAACATGGCAAAAAGGTCAGTTTTGACTTCAACTTGCCTTGACTACATTTACAGTATATTCACAGTTTCAATGCCTTTATTATCTAGAAAATGTCAGATTTTGTTTCATCACTTACAAAAAGCCTCCTAATATAATTATAATTATAATGTGGATCACCAGACATATTTAACAAGCTATTAAATCAACGGGCTGAAACAGTTAAAGGACAGTCTAGAATTTGACTCTGCATCAACACACAACCAGTCAATAGGAGTCAGACCTGCACTGTTACAGATTCTGACCATGTCGGTTTTGTTTCCATGTCAAATTTGACATAATTTCATTCTGAAATAAACTAGGCAGCTGGTAGCCTAGTGGTTAGGGTGTTCATCCTCAGAAAGGCATGGGTTCAATTCCCAGGACTGCTAGTGGCGCCTCTGAGGTACTCTTGAGTAAGGTACCGTCCCCACACACTGCTCCCCGGGCGCCGTGTTCCTGGTCGCCCACTGTTTCACTTGGTGAATGGGTTAAACACAGAGGTAGAATTTCGTGATGTTCATGTATGACAGAATGGCCACTTTCAAATGGACATAGGATAGAAACGTATGGTGTGCAAATCCTTTTGACTGGTGTAAATGTAAAAGAGGTCTACCAGATATGAATGAATTCAGAGCGCACCAGAAGAGCTGGAGAGGACCTGCAGGGCCCGTAGGAGCTGAAGTCTGGCCGGCGGCTGGTCCTCCAGAAGAGCCAGGGACATCATCAGGGTCTCAGCCAGGCCGCTGCGCTCCACCAGCTCCTGCCTGTAACCCAGGCTCACAGGACACACACCTGACACACATGGACAGTCACACACACTTTCTGTAAATGCTACAGAAAATACAGGAAATCAAAGACTCCTAAAAAATACTCTTCTCCAAATCTTTAATATAGAATCTCACCATCTTCACACTGCTTCGATCTGTCAGAGCTGTATAACGATACTATGGAAGCACAGATTTGCTCTCTGACTTTGGAGTCTGTCACTCTCATCAGATAACCTGCCATGACAACAAACCAGACTCTCATCAGATAATTCAAATTTGGCACAAAAAAACCCAAAATGTACGCAATTTCCCCTCATTGCTACAAAGGTCTGCTTCTTTAGTTTCGCACTGAAGCTATGAGGCTACTGTAGTTAATGAAGTTATGACCCTAATGAAGTTATTACCTTACTAACTAGCACTATGACACCTGCGGGTTTAAACTGTCTTACCCTTGAAAGAGCCACGTTAAGTAATTTCAAACAGTTTATTTATAAAAATTGTCAACTGTAAAAAAAAGTAGCAGCAGCCACTCTGAAGTCTAAATTTCGTCCATCTTTATAGATAACTGTATGTTATCTATAAAATATGAAATGCGCCATCACTTGGGACATATTTTATGTTTTCATTTTTCCCAATATGTGGAATTCAGCAAATAAATAATTCAGCAAATAAATAATTATGCATTAAAAAGTGCAGAGGTGTGTTTTCTGCATACTTAAAATATCATCCACTTTCCTTGAGCCACATTACTTTGTTAAGTAATTTCATGTGGTTTCTGACACTCTACTGCTATATGATATATGAACCTTTACACAGGCCCCATTTCATGTTTTCATTTTCCCAATGTGTGAAATTCAGCAAATAAACAACAACTGTGTATTAAAACTTGCAGAAGTGTGTTTTCTGCATGCTTAACTGATCATACACCGGCCGCTTAACTTTAAGTAATTACAAATGTTTTCTGATACTCTACTGTTTTCCATAAAACGGTCAAGAAGCAGCAGCCACCTTGAAGATTTTGTCCATTTTCATAGATTTAATAGAACAGTATGTCATTATCTGGAAACCATGTACGCAAGTCTAATTGAGATTGCTTAAACACTCAGCCTAAAGTAAAGTGGCCCCTTTACTTAGTCACGCATGAACACACCATAGCGCTGCACACAGTGTGAACAGTGTGAAATTCTCTCTCTGTATTTAACCCATTTAACCCAATCACCAAGTGAACCAGGGGGCTGCCACCAATGAAGGGCAACCTTCTGATTGCAGGGACAACTCCCTAACCACTAGGCCACCAGAAAAAACATGGCACCGTTTGAGTCAGGGGTTAGTGTAAGTTTAAAAATTTGCCAAACTATTACTTTCAAACTATCATCATAGAGCAGATCAGCTTGCCATTCTATGTGGATTTTTACAGTATCCTGTACAGAATATGGGAGGCCCATCACTTACCCATCTGAGACAGAGAGTCTGTCACAATGCTGGCAAAGTTCGTCTCATCAGAGGCCTTCTCCTTTAAGAAGGGGAGCCTTGAGGATAAAGATGCAGCGATAAAGCATGACTCACCCCTATAACTGACTTATACTTATTAATTCATAGTGATTATTGAGGAAATCACTGACGAAAAGACAGGAGGCAGAGCTGGAGATGGCAGACTTGAAAATGGTAAGGTTTGCATTGGGAGTGACGAGGATGGACAGAATCAGGAATGAGTTTATTAGAGGGACAGTTTAACCTTTTGGAAGAAAAGTCAGAGAGGTGAGATTGTGTTGGTTTGGGCATGTGATGAGAAGAGACTGTGAGTGTGTTGGGAGGAGGATGCTGAGGAGAGACTCTGAGTGTGTTGGGAGAAGGATGCTGAGGAGAGACTCTGAGT
>JBBIGA010019950.1:0-14564 GCA_037576975.1 Alestes dentex | reverse complement strand
ACACACACACACACACACACACACACACACACACACACACACACACACACACACACACACACACATGCACACACATATGCACACACACACACACACACACACACACACACACACACACACACACACACACACACTCACTGATCACTGCCAAGGAATTATGGTTGGTACATACACTTTACATTTAAAAGATCATGAGAAGATGACCTTTTCTGTGCTCGTATCACAGAAGTTAACGTCTGAGGTACGCAACGCACTATTTAGATAAATGACAGACATTTTCTAATCAACTGCTGTGGTCCAATGAATCCTTTAGCTACTCACCAAATGTAAGTTTAATGAAAAAGAAGCAACATTTCACTAAAACGTCCGACTGCTAAGCATGGGGATGGATTGGTGACGCTTTAGGATTTGCTGGCAGCCAGTGACATAGGAAATGTAAAAATGGACTGAAGAAAGTATTGTACTAAATATCAGCATAACCTGGAAGCGAATGTCCCATAGCCAGTGAAGAAACTTGTTGGATGTTACAATAAAACATGGATCCAAAACATGAAACAAAATCTTAAACAATTTTAAAAGAAATTATATTTTGATAAGACCTTAAACATGGGCTGTATGCAAAATGTTTTATGAATATTTCTGAACTAGAAGTATTCTGAAATGAAAAGTAAAGAATCATTTGGAGGCTTTGACTGTAAGACTGGTAGGGTGCCCACATTTGAGTATGCCAAGTTACGTATTTTTCGTTAAATTCAGTTAACAATTACCTATTGTGCATTCATGCACACTGATGCTTATGCCATGTAGATGTGATGTTAACTGGTTTTCATTTATAAAATCAACAAATTGTAAAATTTGACCGTAGGGTTGATTTTCAGTATGGCTTGGAAATAGTTTTAGAGTTCGTTCTAGACTGTGCTCTGTGCTCTTTTCCAGTTTTTCAGTTAGCATTCGATCAGGCCAGAGAAATGAGCGTGGCCTAATTGGTTGGACAGCCGTCTGAGCCCAGTTATGTGTGGAAGTGTGTGTGTGAGTGTGAGTATAACCCGTTCTCCTTCACCCTTGGGCTCCCATGGTGAAAAAGTTGCGTTTTATATATATATATATAAATAAATAAAGTGTTCTTGTTAGGACTGCTCTTCATGGAACATCTCAGTAACTTCACAGGAAGCGGAACATTGCAAACCTATATCATGCCATTGCTTTTAGAAAGAGCAACAAACACACACACACACACACACACACACACACACACACACACACACACACACATACCCTAGTTGTTAGTTTTCATGTGATGCAGTTTGCCAGGAGCAAATGTCATGTTAATGCCTGGACCTGTTAGGACTGCCTATTAAGTTTAGATTTAAAGAGTACATGGAGCATAAAAAAGGCAGTTAGAACTTTTCGCACAGTTGAATACACAAAAAGATTTGCCAGAAGTAGGAGGAATATTTTCGTGAGCTTTTGAGGCCAGGTCTTGTGTTGGAGCGCTGGAGTATTTAGAACGTGATATTAAGGCATTTTGAAAGGTGAAAGACAATTCAGCGAATTTTGCAAAATGTGCAAAAGGAAGTAATTTCCTGCGTCTCTGAAGGGTGTGGGAAGAGCCCTGTCACTCCTCTTCGTGTCTCCAGGGAAGCAGAAGCGGAGTGAAGCTGACAGGTATGTGAAGATCGGAATGCCGACTGCGGACACACCTGAGCAGCACACGCCCACCCAGCCCTCCCCCCCCGCGCCCGCGGGTGCACTGATCTGTGACTGTCAGGCCAGGCCACAAATAGGCTTCCCCCTCTGGCCGAGAGGGAGACCCTGATTGAGCGCTGGAGTGGAGGTAGGTGGAGTAGAGAGGGAATAAAATTCCCCCGCAGGGTGTGTCCACAGGAGGATACATGCCGTGCCGTGTGAGTAGCTCAGCTCCAGGAAGACCAGTAGATGGAAAACTGAACTTGAGAGAGATGCTGGTGGCACGTGATACAGGAATCTCAATGACCAAAGGTTGTTTTTTTTTCTGTAATTTTGCGTATTCGGACAAATGTGGACAAAGATGCAAAGGCAACAAAGCACATACTTCTCTGCTGTGTTGTTGTCACTAACAGTGATTGCTGGAGATGCCTGAAGAAGAACCCGTACTCCACGGGTCAGCGATGCGAATTCTGTATGACGGACAAGGGAAAAAGAACTCGGACTACTGTGTTGGATCCTTCTTATGGTCGCTCACATCTCCTTATCACTTTTCCAGCCCAGCTAACGATGGTGAATCCGTTGGACGGAGAACTGATAAGGGCATGTGCCTGACACTTACAACCTGTGCTTATTTAGGGCAAATAAGAGGACACATGATGTGACAGAATATAAGTGTTACTGTGTAAGTGCCCAGATTCACTGTAATGTTATGATCCTTTACTAAGTGTTCGTTCAAAGATCTTACGATTATTATCTTACGAGTCTAATATTCTTTTACAAAGAAGTTGTTGTCATGTATGTATGCTTCACAAACTGTGTTACAGTTGAACCAGTTTTGAAAGCGAGGTAAATAATATGGAAGTGATCTATCTTTGCAAAAGCCACACTATTCAATTCAGCAAAACAATGTGTTGGGCAATAAGGGTTTGTGCATGTGAATCTACTGGTTTTATGTCTGTTTATTTGACCGATTGTGTGTAGAACTGAGAACTTATTTTCTTTTCCCAAAACTGTCTCTTATACATGAATGCATCCTAACTATCTTTCACTGTGCGCTGGAGTCACTTTCCCACCGGGTGTAGAGCTACACCTTCAATTTCTTTACTTACATTTCATAATTTTCAGACAGTTTTCTAAACTACACAGTCAGTCCGGGTTTCTCAAGCGGTGGGGAGAGAAGCAAGTGTCTTGCAGTGTCTCTGATGCAAATCTAGCTATTTTATTTACTGTCCAATGACTGGTAAAGTTTCTAACACACCCAGTGTGACTGTTGCAGGTCTTCACATGTAATGTTGATAATGGAAAAATGGTGGCAGATCTGACAAAAACTGTGTTTTCTTTGGGTGCTATATTGTCTAACTATGCCCTGCAGGTACCTCTCCACCAAGAACGATAAAAACGATAAAAAAACGGTAATGTCTGACTATACTACTGGGCATGTCTGTGTCTTTGCAACCATTTCATGTAATAGTTTTCTGTGATTTGCCTTCAGACATTCTTAACACCACTACTGTGAACATTTCTGGAACGGAGCATAACAAGCCACTTTAAATGATTTGTACGTCTTAGCCGTTTAATTATGGAAAAATGAGTTTCCCTTTAACTCAAATATGAATTAGCAAAATGAAACAATACATATAATTACAGTTTATTGTTACATAAAGCAGGAACAAGGAGAAATGATAATCATCTCAGGTTCACAGTATATTTTGCCTGTAGTGCTACTGATTGTTACTTTTTTTTTTTTTTTTTTTTTTTTACATATGTTAACCACCACCATTCCAACTGATCCATTGCTTTCAAAGCAGTTCCAAAAATAAGCATATTTCCTGAAGTCCCCTAATGAAATCAGGTAAAACCACTAAAACATGCGAAGCAGGGATACTCCAGGACCCAGAATTAATATACATTTCAGTGCATATTATACAATCATTACATAGTTAAAAAGGGTTAAACATCTTTCATGCCAAAATGCTTGTAAAAGGTAAGGCACATAGAAGAATATTTTATTTTCCTATTTGCATTCAGTCTTTCCTAGTGTTCTACGGTCAACTTAAGCCTTTATTTTCCGTGTGGTTGTATTTCTAACAATGAAACACCTGATTCTTCAATACTAGTACATAGAATACAATACACACATAGTATTTAGTGCACACAGGTTGGTCAGAAACTTTTAAGTAATCAACAGAGAGTTGAGTGTGTAGGCATTTATAGACCTGCTCCTTTTCAGTCCAGACCCACCATGGTGGCGCTGAGGTCCCACAGTTTACGGGCGGCAGCATCATCCCTCGCCTGGGGAGCTTCTCTCTTAGGAGCGCAGTCACTGTCAAATATTAAAAACAAACAGGTTCAACACCATAAACAGACACAGACTTAAATATCTATAAGGAAGTCTGAATTATACTTATCAGTAGTGACACCACAAAGTTTCATAAAATGAAATGAAACTTTACAGCTGAAGACAAAAACACTCTTTACTACTAAAAATTTGGACCATTTCTAGTGGTTTGTTTATCACGAACACAACGTGAAGGACACGTTTTGGAGAGTGATGGCAATTAACAGAAAATGGCTCTTGGTGCTTTCGCTTGCGTTTTGAACACACTACTGCCATGCTTTTCCATTCCTCCAGTCCGAAAACAGCTACTCACAGCAGTGTCCCAACAAAAGCTGTTCCCAAAGCTCTACTGACATTATGTTTCCATTCAAAAAGGCACAAAGATTCACACAAGCAGCTACTCAACACTGCTCAGCTGCCCTGCTGCGCTTGAAAGTAGTGAAGAGAGAGGTTTATACAGAGATTAGAAATTCGCATAAAGAAGGGGAAAGTCAACGGAAAATATGGTAAAAATATTTATTCAACCGGGATTAAGAAATGTATTAAAAGACAACAGGACACAGAAAATTGACATCACAGAGGCCGAGGAAGGTTTTATGGATTGATTAGTCCATACTGGGATTGCAGGGATTGTAAGAAGCAGAAAGACCCAGCTTTGGAGAGGATCACCAAAAGCATGAAAAAATATGCATGGAGATTTCTGCAAAAAACTGAAAGTAAGTCTGATAAAAAAAGAGAATGCAGGCTCTAAAGAGAAGACAGGCTCTACAGAGTGGACACAGAATGGGGACTATTTGCACTGAAAAGAAAAAAAACCCATTCATTTGCCGAGGCTTCTGTGTAAATACATTTTTTCATGATGTTAAATAATTAATCTGTACTTAAATAAAAGAACTTAATTATAACATTAAAATGAAAGCACTACACTAGGGCCTACCCCTTTTGATATCCCACGGCATCAAACAATGGACTACAGCTTTCATGTCTTTTTTTTACATTCTAAAAAGAAGTACCGTCAAAGAAATATTTAATTTGCAATACATGATACATTGAAATGTAAACCAAGTTAAATTAAATATGCATTATATAAACATCAATATCAAATACAGTGGTACCTTGACTTACGATTGTCCCAACTTTTTGGAGATACAAGTCGTTGCTCGGCCGATTTTTTGTTTTGAGTTGAGAGCTAAAATTCGGGCTGTGAGCATTTGTGCTTGCGGTTATTTTGCAAAAGTTCGTTTATCCATGTGTCCAAGGAAAGTGAGTGCGAAGGACAGTGCTGAGAAGAAGCAGATGATGTGCATTAAAGAAATAAATTAGAAAAACGTGACCAAGGCGTGCGTGTAGCAGTACGAGAGCAGCACTTCTACAGTTATACCTTACTAAAGCAGAAGGATCGATAAAGGCTATAACGCCAGTCAGGGGCGTCAAAATATTTTCTAACCAGCGGACATCTATCCATGAGGACATGGAGGAGCTGCTGGTGGTGTGGTTGAGGGAGGAGCAGCTCGCAGGAGATCCGTAATGGAGGATCTAACCTGCGAGAAGACTCGAGCTGTTTACGCCGGTTTGCTGCAGCAGATCCCGGCTCTTCGGCGGTCGAGGCACCGGGCGATCCGTTTAAAGCCAGTCGGGCCGGTTCGAGAATTTTAAAGAGGAAGGATTTCCTCAAAACTTCTACCAGAATTATAGCAGCCGAAGCATCTTCAAGTCGTCTGATCTCCAAGGCAAATGCTGTGCATTATACTTAATAAAACCAGCTTATTGCAGTACATTCTATTGTATTTTTATACAATATTCATTATTTATAAGAATTTTTCTTATTTAAAAACACACATAACAAAAAATGCGGTGTTTTTCTGGAGGTTCGGAATGGATTAATGGCATTTCAATTCATTTCAATAGGGAAACTGATTTGACATATGAGTAATCTGAGTTACGAGCTCCGTCACAGAACAAATTAAACACTTAAGTCAAGGCACCACTGTGTAGAAAACGAAATATATAGACAACAAATCTATTTACATGTGATGTAGCCTCACTACAAACTCTGTATGCTTGCAAAATAGAGGACAAAACTCCAGAACAACTCCTCAACATATTTTACATTTACAACATTTTAGCAGACGCTTCTATCCAAAGCGACTTCCATTCCTGAACTACAGGGGGCAGTCTCCCTGGAGCAACCTGGGGTTAAGGGACTTGTTCAAGAACCCAGTGGTGGTGTGCGGAAGGTAGGATTTGAACCCAAGACCTCTTGGTCCAGAGGGCAAATATTCTGTCCACCAGGCCGCCACCACCCGACATGAACATTGCAGTGCATTTGATTAAAGTCCAGCTGATCTAAACACAGAAGACAAAGCAAATTTGTTTTTTTTAAAGAGTGTTCCAAACTAAACAAACCTGTAGTAGAGACCAGTAGTATTCTGAAGATTTTCATCCACAGCACAGTAGATTGTGGTCTGAGCTCCTTCCCAGGAAGTTTTAAACAGAAAATGTAAAGTCGCCAACATCACCCTCATCCACAGAGGCGCAACAGGGAAAAAATGCCGGCCCAGCTCAGTATGAACAACTCCAGGGTGAAGAGAATAAACAGTAACACCCGTACCTGGGGGATACACGAATGGTGGTTGACATAATATGTAGGAGTTATGTAGGTAAATTTGTAGGTAAAGTACTGAACAAATGAGTGTAAAAGTTACCCTTCAGTCTGGCTGCAAGCTCGCGGCTGAACAGGACGTTAGCCAGCTTACTCTGCCTGTAACTGTTTTGTGGATCGTAGTTTTTGTCCATGTTCACATCATCAAAATAGATCTGGCCTAGAAAACAGACAAAAAAAAAAAAGACTTCTAATAAATGGTAGGTTCATGTATCAGAATAAAAATTTTCTGAATTCTGGGCAGCACAAAAAACAGTACTTTTGCTACTTTTAAGAAACAGAAAATAAATAAAGTATGCACTGTTCATTTCTGTCTAACTCTGACTTTGAATCAACATGAGCCAGTTTTTTGTGTAATTAGTGTAAGCTAGTTCTCAAGCTCTCTAGATGATTTATTTTGCAACTAGTTTTATCATTTCAGTCGCCAATGATGATCGTCTCACACAACCAAGATATGTTAAAATAACACAAGAAAAGTGACATCTTATTATTATGTGCAGATCCGCTCATCCCAAGTCTGCCATTCCTAATACACTACCACGTGATTTTAGTGAGGCTCAATCGAGGGCTAGTGATGGGAATTTTGGCTCTTTTTAATTAGCTGGATCATTTGGATCAGATCACCAAGAAGATCCAGCTCTTTTGGCTCCCAAGCGGCTCTTTATCGAGAGCAGTGCTGACAGACGGAGTTTCGTTTGAAACGATTCGCACGGCCTCACAACCTGCTGCAGGGCGCGTTCTAAAATATACGAAAAATGAACATTAACTACACAAGAAACACTAGGTTTTACTTTAGCAACAATTTAGTCCATGTTGCGATTTCTGTATCTTTAAATTACATTTAATTGAAATGTATCAATAAAAAGCAAAACTAATTACAACTAGACATGACCACCCCAGTGAATGTGTAGCGATCAGCATTTACATTACATTCATGAGACAGACCCTTTTATCCAAAGCAACCAACAATATGAGGACACACTCTGGTTTCAGGACAGTGTGAGAACCAGAGGAGACACTGAACTGTCTCAAGCTGTTCTTGAGACACTCAAGCTGTTGTTGAGACACTGAAATGTGTCAGTTATAACGTCCCCTCTGGAGAAAATTTCATGAAATTTGGTGTGATTCCAAAGAATGTGGTAATGAAGCAGTGTGTCATTTTGTAAAGTCTAAACCTTTATGTCACAATATACTGGCTGGTGAAACACTAGATTTTTACATAGACATGCACTAGGTGGTGCTACTCCACAAAGGAATCATATGGAACTGTAACCATGAACCTCATGGCGGCCAGCTTGCCACACAAACGCTGTCATCTGACTGCCCTAAAGGTACTTTGTGTCTATCACTCTTCAGGGGCACTAGTGTGAAGGGCCACACACACACAGGGACACAAATCTGTTATGTCCTATATAGTATCATAAGAAGTAGATGCGGTAAGAAAGAACTTTTATTATCCAGAGTGAAGTTCTTTAATTCTGAACCTTACTTTAAGAAATTTTGTAGGTCAAATTTTGACATTGTTGCCTTTACCTCTCTCATGGGCCAAACTGGAAACATTAACGACGCGACTGGGTGCAGATTTCTTCAGGAGGTCCAGCAGAAGGTTGGTCAGCAGGAAGTGGCCCAGGTGATTCACACCAAACTGCATCTCAAAGCCATCTTCAGTCCTCCATTTTGGGCACATCATTATTCCTTGGAAAACAGAGAAAAAGTGTTTTGACGATACTCTGACAGCAAAATATTCCACTCTAAGGAGAACCTGCCTGCTGAAATAATCTCAGTGGTTTTGTGGAATTCTTAAAATGCAGTACCACCTTGAGCACTGAAGGATAAGATTATAGAGTGACAGCTCTAACGTTTAGCATGTGTACAGTCAACTAAATAATTATTAGCACTCTTGGTAAAGATGGGTAAAAAGAGCAATAAAAAGATAATGATTAATAAATACTTTTTTGCATTTTCAGTCAGAGATTTAGCCATTCTCCAATTATGCTATTAATTATGAATCTATAATCATGCAATAACTGTATAAACTTTATGAAATTGTATTCAGTTTCTAAATACACAGTAATTATGAAACACTTGCTACTTAATTTTTTATACAGATTTATTTTTTCTTTTTATTTAAACTGGTTATGCCTACAATGCCCATATGCATGGTTAGAGCATTAGCTTGAACCACTGGAGCTGTAGTGAACTTGTCTGGGAGGGGAGGCAAGCATTTCAGGATCACCGTATCTCCAAAACCACGAACAGACGAGAACACCTTGGAGGGTGTGAAAGAACAATGTTTTTTTTTTAAGTAACCACAAAAGTAAGTGTGTAAAGTTGCTCATGCAATGTTGATTGGAACCAAATTCTATGGTCAGATGGAAACAGCTTTTTTATGGCAATAATCGTGTATTTATACATACATAATTGAGGATCTGTGAAGGAAGAAAGGAAGCTGAAAACCTACTAAGGGTACATGTCAGACCAAAGGAGATATTATATTCAAACTTGCTTCCTCTGTCCAAAAGGTAAAGCTGAGTCAATTGTGGTTGGATCTTCGAGCCCAAACAAAGCATCCAAAGCATCCATTCAGGTTCTCCTCATGTGGCCATCCCAGTTCTGGGAACTAAACTCTACTGAAAGCATGCGGCATGAGCGGAGGAGGAGATTCTCTGTCCTTGCTTTGTATTGTATCTCACCAAGTATTTTGGGAGAAGACTCACTGCTGGTATGAGATTGCAAAAATAATACGTACATGGGGTGAGAATGACTGTCACACTTCTATGAATTATATTTTGCCGAAATATGATACAGGCTGCATTCTTAAACTAGGTTAGATTATCTTTTCTTATTGAGCTACTTAATCACAAAGACTCCACTGAGGATGTCAAAAGTTATGGAGCTGAAAAAACATCTTTTGACAGAAGTGCAGCTCTAGTAATCCTGTCACCTGCATTATTGATGAGGACATCCAGCCTGCCCTCGTTCTCCAGGATGTCCGTGGCCAGGGCTCGGACAGATCGCAGGGAGGCCAGATCCAGCTTCTTCACCTCCACATTCCCATTTCCACTCCTCTTCCTGACCTCATCTGCTGCAGCCTGCGCTCTGCCCAGGTCCCGGCAGGCCAGGATCACTCGGGCGCCTGGCACACAGATCAAGGCGCTCAGTCACTTTACAGGCTGCTTGCAATCAAACGCTATATATATTGACTTTTGATCAAGCGGTTTATTAATGCTTAGAACAAACCTTGTATACAGTGTTGTGAAGATTTTTTTTATTTTATAAATCCTCTCTACTATGACATATTTGCCAAAGTGATTGCTGTCTTTCAACAAAATGTAATAGTAGCCAAAACGAAAGTTGCAATACACCAAAAGTATTTGTTAAATTATAATTTAATTTAATACTGATTAATTTTACAACATGCAAATCACTGAAGTAGGAAAGTAACTGGCACCTTAGTTCCTCAAGTTTCTAGAACAGTGGTTTTCAACCTGTGGGCTACTGTTCACCATGTGCTACTGCAAGGGGGATCACAAAAACAACATGGTTCTGTTTTCAGAGCAAGTAACTAGAACTGATTAGCCTGACAAAAATTCATCCAAGAAGCCACCAAAAGTTTCATGAAAACATCCAAGGAGCAAAACATCCTGTTCTCTCTAGCCTCAGTCAGCGCTTCTGACTTCACACTAAGAACGGGTGGTGGGCGAAAGTGGCATTCATACAGTGTAAAAAAAAAAAGCAACATTTTTACTTAAAAAGGGCAAGTGACCTCACTGACTAAAAAATTTGTGTCAGTAACTTTGTGGACAACACAAATCGCTATATATTTTGCTGCAATGCTAATTCTGCATTTTACAGGAGGAACATCACCCCAACATTCAAACATGGTCGTGATACCGGGAAAGTGTTGGGATGCTTCGGTGCCTCAGGACCTGAACAACTTATTACTGAAGGAACTCTGAATACTGATCTTACTCTGAATTCTTAAGGAAAAATCAAGGGCTCTTGAATTGAAAATTGATTCATATATAAGAAATGGCGCAGGGTTCTTAGGGCAGGGTTCCTTGAGGTTCCTTAGTGTTTTCTCTGCATTAAACCAGAAGACATTTGCTACTTTCTGCAAATTAGTGATGTGTTGCATCATGTGTGATAGGTGATGCAAAACAAAACATGCTGTGGGCCTCAAAGACAGGATTTAACAAACCGAGAGGTTCATAGCCTCAGGATAAAGAGAACTGCTTCATTTGACCTGATGAGCTAATGAAAACGGCTTTAAAATGTATCTTTTCTGTTGAAAAATACCCACCTCAGAAAAAAATACTTTCTGCCAAGAGAGAATCATATGCCTTTTTTTATTATTACATCTTACAATTGTATTTAATCTGACACGACAAACACGCTGGTTATGAATTTACAGAACGAGGTGTAATCATCAGTTCAGTTGGTATACATGTATTACTTTGACCAGCAAGTCACCTCTTTTGGCAACGTCCACCGCCGTCTCTTTTCCAATCCCAGTGTTGGCTCCAGTGATGAGGACGGTTTTGCCATCCAGACGAGCTTTGCTTCGACAAACTCCACCAGCCTTCCATCTCCGCAAAACCAAGAATCCAACCACTGCAGATAACAGAAGATTCCCATATAATATCAGTTACGGCTATTTTGAGCTAATGCCCCAAGCCATAGGGATCCAGTCTTATTCAACGGCTAAACCTACTGTAGTGGAATTTGGCTGGTTATGCCCATCGCAAAAATACTGTTTAAAATCTTTACTACTGTTTTAGGTTTGCAAATCTGGTCAGCATATCAGAGAAAAAACAATGAATAATATGAACAAATACAAGGGGTTCGAAATACGACACTTCGAGTTTACGAGGCTCGCTTCCAGTGTCTCGGCGTCCGGCGTTAGCGTCGTACATCTGTGCAATGTTGTGTCTCAAAATGGACAACTGAATAAATGAATAAATAAAAACAAAAAAAAACAAAAAACAATGCCCTATGTTGCAATTTGTCTTCCTTTTCTACTGAAAAGAAATGTACATTTCACAAGACACTGTTCATTTACATGGGCTGATGGCAGTTTAGAATACCGTCCTGAGCTAGCAGTCATAATTAAAATCAGGAGAATCTCAAGCAAAGGCATAATATGGAATATAAAACTTACTCCTAATGGCCGAAAAATGCTGTCAGTGACACAAGCAGTTGCATTAGAATTATGTCTATGACCAGATCATTTACACTGCAAATGAGACAAAACGTGTTTGGCGGGCTCTGTAATCGCACACATTAGACAGTTTGAAGATCATATACATGAATAATTATTTGACATTTTATCTGAACCTTGTAGCTCTGGGATAATTCCTGCGTGGGTAATTTTTCCTGACATGCTAATTAAATCTCCCTACAGAACACTACTGATTGCGATTTAAGATTGTACACATGTGTGTTGTGTGTACTTGCAGAGGATGCTGTGTTACATTTTTCAGGTCATTGCGGTTTTTCAGCAGTGTATTTGTTGTTTTTGTTATTTGTGCAGTGTCAGTATATTTCTACTGCAAAGATTACAAATGTCTGTCTTGCATTTAACGTATCATAGGTGTAAACAATGATATTTATCACAGATGTCACAAACAATGGAAGTGCAAAGCAGTTTTGCTGCACTTCATCAAAAGGCATAATCATCGAAAGACGTCATCATTTAAAAGCAGCATTTAAACTGTGTCCACTGCGGAACATTCTGCTGATTTTCCATCAGGCAAATCAAGTTCTTAAATCCAAAGCAATTCTAAAGCATCCAGCTAAATAGCTAGATGCTACTGATATGAATGAGGTAACGTTCAAACGATCTGTTTAGTGTAAATGGGTTTTTACCAATCCCAACAGTCCTGCAGAACTATATTCAGCCTATATAAACTGTGTTTAAATTTGTTTTGCTAAATACTATTGCAAAATTTTCTCAAAGACACATATTTAAACCTAGTCAGTGAGCTGTGTTTAGAATTTAACATTGCTAATCACAATTAAATCGGCTGAAATGTTTAGCTAAGCCTTTCAATTTGTCTGAAAAGCTGGAATCCAAATCTGACTGAATTAATGACCTGACAGTAAAATGTTGCACCGATGCGAACCATTCACACATTTGGTGAATAAACTGTGTTGTCTCTATAGGCACCCTCTAAAAACACGATGCAGCTGCTGCAGTAAAAAAGGACAAAATGGGTTCTTGATGCCAGATGATGGCATCACAGAACAGGCCACTGAGCTAGTTCAGCAGTTTTCAGTTGACTTCAGAAAAAGCCAAGTTAGCTGTTATTGTCATTACTCAGCATAATTTTTATATATAGGAGTAACTTCCATTCCACATTTGTACTTGGAAATAGAAGACATGTCTGTACTGTACATATCCTACAAATTAAGAGTAGGCATGTAATTGGATGAAAAATTGCTTGCCCAGTCTTCATAATCTTGTCACTATTAATCAAAAATAGTAATATATAATCTGTTTCTTTTATTTAGCTATGGCCTTATTTTTGTCATACAAGAAAGTTTATTGATGAACAGCTTTCACTTATGAAATTAACACTGAACTGGTGTGTCTGTTATGGTGCCCTTTCTTGTCTTCAGCACACCGACCTCAACATTAAAACCAGGTGAAGTTAATAACTTTGATTACGCCATTACAATAGGACCAATTAAACAGTCAGTTCCTGAAGCTGATGGGTTGGAAGCAGAAAAAATGCATCTTCAAAACAGCAGGTATCAAGGGGCGTTCCTCGTATCCAGTGGTGTGTATCTACCAAAGTCTAACAAAAGGACAACCAGTGAGAGGGTGAGGGATTGTCCAAGGCCAAGTGGAGCAAAGTGTGGATCCAGTTCATGAGTGGATCCAATCACACAGATGGGACTGCAAAGCCATACTGCTGTGTAAACATGTACCCACTGTAGTAAGATCATCAATAATCAAAATATCATATGTCATATCACAATATATTTCCCTTCTGATGTGAGGTCTTTTAATGGTGTGGCTTTACACAGTCATTAAGCTGAGCAGCGCACCAACCAATAACTTCAATAACTTCCTCAGTAACTTCATGTAGTTTTTATGTAACACTGCTTCTATAAAAGATTACAAAATATGTTATTAACATTTTTAAACATTTGGCTCCTCGCAGGCTCCTTCTGTTTTTCAGTCATTTTGCAAGAGTAAATAAGTGGTTATACATTAACAGTCTTTAAAGCTGCAGGTGCAGGCAAAACTCGGCTTTAAAATATCCAGACACAAAGGTTTATTAAGCAATAAATATACACTGAAAATGTGTGTAATTTTGAGACCCACCCTTGCTCACACTGAAATAAAATAAAAATAACAACTCGCTGCTGTTGATTTTGCATTTTTTTTTAGTTGCCTCCCTACATTCACTCGTTTCACTCGCTCATAACATGAAGCGGCATCAAAGATTAAACTTGTTTTATTACAGCTTCATGAATTTTTAATACAGCTTCATGAATTCTCTCTGCAGAGCCTGGTAGGAAAAAATCAAACATGTTTGATTCACTCCAACTGGCTCCTCGCACTCTCTGTTTTCTTTCCTACCCCAATGGCTCAAAATCTACACAGGCTTGGCCAGACTGACCATTGGGGCTAAAACTGGGGTCAAATTTGGTAGTGTAACACTAGAGCACCTCTCAAATCACACCGGGCACCTCTCAAACCACACCAGGCACCTCTCAAACCACACCAGGCACCTCTCAAACCACACCGGGCACCTCTCAAACCACACCAGGCACCTCTCAAACCACACCGGGCACCTCTCAAACCACACCGGGCACCTCTCAAACCACACCGGGCACCTCTCAAACCACACCGGGCACCTCTCAAAC
>JBBIGA010019895.1:0-14571 GCA_037576975.1 Alestes dentex | reverse complement strand
CTATTGGCCGCATGGCTGTGTGTGTGTGTGTGTGTGTGTGTGTGTGTGTGTGTGTGTGTGTGTGTGTCTGTCTGTATGAGAACTGATGGGTCAGAGTGGTGTCACTAGCGGGCCTGAATCTGGCCTTGGGGTGGAAAAGGAAAAGTCTGCAGCAAAAAGAGATTAGGACCAGCCACCCCCCACCCTCCATCTGCATTCAGCCTGAACAGCTTGAGCAGATGTGACCTAACTCTTTCTCTCTCTCTCTCTCTCTCTCTCTCTCTCTATCTCTGGATCTCTCTCACTCAAGCAAAATCTCTGGCATAGCACACATGCTTTAGGAGTTACATAACCAGGCCAGGACCAACAAAAGCTGCCTTTTTATACCATATAGACAAACACACCCTTACATGTAGTGTCCACTGCTCGAGTGAAACTGCTGCGTCACTTTATCAAGCGAAAAACCTCATCTCCCACACTGTCAGGGCAGATATAAATACACACACACACCTGCCAAGACAAACTGGACTGCAGCATCCCCTATTTTTACACTCTAAACTCCACTGTAATGGAGCAGAAGGGCCGTCACGAGGGATGCAGACTTGGCAGCAGGAGGAACGCATACATCCTCCTCCTCCTTTGTAACCATAGAGACACCATCGGAGAGAGAGAGAGAGGGAGAAGGAGAGAGATACAGCGAGAGATATAGAGAGACCATGAGACAAATAGAAAGAGAGACAGAGATAGAGAGGGGGTTGACAGAAAGAGAGAGACAGACGGAGCGAAAGAAGGAGAGACAGAGCACTCAAGCTTGGAGATAAAATCACTACACTGCCACCCCCATCCACTCCAACAACCTGGTGTTCTCCTACACATCCCTGGAGCATCACTGAGCAGATATCTGCTGTTCTGAATTCACTCTAATAGACTCACACCTGATCATGGACCATCAGCCATCTAACAAGTGGCATCAGCGTGCCTGTATGACACAGCTGGTGCTTTACGTCAGTCTGAAAGAGAAGGATGTGTGTTGACATGGCCTTGAATGAGTAAGACCAGGCAGGGTGTGTGGAGACTGACTGGCCTATGAAGACTTGATGGCAGTTAATGAGGTAGTTTTAGAAAACGAAGCCGAAATGAGATCTACCCTTTCAATTACTGACAGCATTCTGTTGTGTTGTTCTTTCTGGTATTTTATCATCTTGTTTGGGAGTCTCTTTTTTATATTTCTTTTCTAGTCCGTTCCACCTTAAATGGTGCATCATTCTGCATTCGTCTGCACAGACTCTGCACTGTAACTGCTGTGCTATTTAAGGTGGAAGGGAAATTTGGAATCAGCTTTAAGTGAGGATGCTAAAAGGCTCGTTCAAACAGAAAAGAAAAACATGAGGTTCAGAGTCCAAGCACAGCACATGCAGGGGAATCTTGGAGAGTGTGTGAGACCACGGTTCAGGGCATGACAGTTAGTGCAGACAGTAAAACAGGCGTTTATATGCTGTGTGTGGAGAAAATCATGGCGTTACCTCGCTGTCCTCTGAGGATGCAGGTGACGGGGGGATGCAGCGACGCCCACCAGAGAGCACATGAGCACAGAGACAGAAAACACATTAGATCAGGGATTGCAAGGCACTGCATTGTAGGCATGACAGAAAACAAGCTGACTTTAGGCCACGTGTGAGCTGTTACCTGTTTTAAATATCCGGCTCTTGTATCGCGCGGTGGTTGTCATGTTGCTCGCGAGCTCCTCTCCTCTCTCCTCTTTCCTCACTCTCTCTCTCTCTCTCCTATGGGAACCCCAGCAGGGGGCGGGGCGATCTTCGTCAGTCCACAAAGCCCCGCCCGTCCATTCCATAAGCCAATCAGGAGTTACACAGTTCTCTGAAGTCCAGGCTGCAGTGTGGTACTTTGGTCAGGGTTTTTAAAATTATTTATTTTCCCAAATTCTCATATACATTCTCGGATATAAATTCTCATATACATTCTCACAGCTACAAATCTTATCTCGTTGCACTGTACATTCCTGTCTATTACCGTGACACCCATAGATATTCTATCCATGCAATAACATGAAGAAAAGGGTAGGGGAGAAAAAGGAGAGATGAAGAACAAATTTCCAAGACTAACACATACACTACCAGCACACGCTGAGATTTTCTGCAACTGCATGTTACTCACATGTAAAAGTAAGTGTAAGTGTGGAGTGCCCATACCTAAACAAACCACAGCACACAGGGTGAACACCACTAAATTCTTCCTCTGCATTTAACCCTTTAACCAGTCCAGGGATTTGAACCTACAAAAAGCCACTGAACATAATTTTAATTATAATGTGGACCATCAGAGAAATGCTAGATTTTTACAGAGGTATTAAGTGACATTCGCAGGCTAACCATTCTCCAAATGCACATAAATGTCTAGTCCTTGGTTAACACTGTATACTGTATACACTCCTCATATTACACTCTGACTTTGTTAGCACCTGCACTTTACTGTAACTGTTTACTGCCAACACAGGCATCCTTATGTCCTTTCACTTGACTAGCTATAATTTTACACTTAGTGTAGTTTCTGTGCTGCTAACTGTGCTGTGCAGTAAGAGCATGTTTCCAGTGCAACTCTTGTGCAATATCACTTTATCATTCTGGAAGGTTTTTCATTTTCTTCACACTGTCATCTTGTGAAATGTCTGTATGGTGCAATATTATTCATCTTGTAAGTTTACATACACGTCCCACTGCTATGTCACACTTCTTTATTTACTTGCTGTACTGTCTCAGATTCACATCCCATTCACATTACTGTTCCATTGCTACATTGTCCGTTTATTGTTTTGTTTCTGTCATCCCTTGCACTTTGCACAGTGTGGGCAAATGCCTCCTGTGCATGAATCATATCTATGGTGCAACTCTCATCACGTTCATTCAAGTGAAAAGTCAGCTGGATGCACAGATTTCTCTCACACCAATGATAAGGAAGGTAAGAGAGAAGCCACCAGTTACTTCGAAGAAGTTGCAGGACAACCTGAATGCAGCAGGAGCAAAAGCAAACATATCCATTCCCACACAAAGGTCCTCCACTAAAAAAAGAAGTACAGAGACGTGCATCTAAAATTTGCACACAAGCATTTAGATCAGTCAGACCTCTTTTGGAATAATGTGCTCTGGTCAAACAAAAGAAAAAATAGAACTCTTTCACAAGAATTCAGCTCAGTGTGTTTACAGTAAGGACTGTGAGAAGGATCCCAAGAACACCACACCCACAGAGAAGTACAGGAGCATCATGTTATGGGGCGGTTTCTCTCTCAATGATCATACACCACTGAAGAAAACAAGCATGGAGTGACATACCAGGATACATTAGAGGAAAATTTAATCCGGATAAGAAACGAGAGACGATGAATACTTTTTAAAAAATGTTTATTATAAGTTAGTCATGAATGACCACATTTTCCCATATTTATGAGTTTGAAGGGGATATATGAAGTTTATTAAATAAAAAAAAAAAAACAGTGTTTGAATACTTCCTTACATTATGTAAAACACCTGGTAGCGATTTCAATTCATCATAACTTTTTCAATGTGTGAAGGATCAAAATCTCTGTCACAGGGTGACTGGGGATGGAGAAAACAAAACATCATTTTATTATTGTCATTATATTATCTTAAATCTGTTGACTTTACACATTGCTCACAGTTTAGAAGATTTTTTTTTTCTAAAATGTTGCAGTTGAGCCATTCAGCTTATCTCAAGCGCCAGTTCACACCCTGCTTGTTTCCCATCACTGTAACTAGAGGAAATACAGGGTAGTAGTTTGTGATGAACTGGATGGTGGGTGTGACGTTTAGTACTGAACACATACAGAACAGACCCTTGCCACAACCTCAGCTCTGTACAGCTAATCAGGTCTCATAATTTCTTTAGAATGCTTCGTTTTTTGTTAATGGTTTGTGTGGAGGAAATTCTCTGACATTAAAATAAAATCTCTGACATTTTTGTAACAAAATACATGTGGAGAAGCAGAATGTTAGGCTAAATGGAAAAAAAAGTTCAATGAAAAGAGCAGCATTACATGATGTAGACCTTTTAGAAGATTTATTACTCAAAATAAGTACAAAAAAGCATCAGCATTTAAAAACAGGGTAGAGTGCTAAATGTACCGTGGACATGCAGCAAAACAAAACAAAAAAAATTAAAAAGAACCCAAAAACAGGAGGTGGGCAAGTCAAAATAACAAGGCCGTCCCAAAAAACAGTGAAACAACAAAATCAGTGTGTTTATATATGGCTAATGAGTACAGTGAAGCACAGGGGAGGAAGCTGTTTCAAGTTGGACAAACATGGATGTGCAGGCAGGGACGGTTTCCAACCTCTACACACACCCACCTGCCTCGTCATGTGACACTTTTCTTTTACTTCTATTAGTTGGTTTAAAGGTAAGCTGTCAATAGTAAATAAAACCAACATCATAAGCTGCTAAGTAAACTACAGAGTTAAATCAGGCACGGCTAATGCAGCAGATGCAGATTACAGTACAATGTTAAGTCATTTTAAAAAAGTAGGAGGCACAACAGTAAGCAATGAAATGAAGGTATACAGAAACTAGCGTTTACGAAAGATGTTTAAGGCATGGAGAGGGGTTCCAAGAATGGAGGTGTGTGTGTAACAGCACACGGGCACTTTTAAGACACACTAGTTGACAGAAACCTTTCCATTTTATTTCACCTGTAGTGTTATTTAATCTTAAATGTCCCAGCTGTGATACATTCAGTCTGCGGTAAATATGACGGACTACAGCCATTTAGGCTCTGGGTCAGGGGTGTTACCTGCTCAAACACAGCTGATTCAACTCATCTGTGATTTAGTGAGTCTGTCTGAGTGGAGGAACTCCCAAACTGTGCTGCACGCCAGCCCTCTAGGACCAGAGATGTGCTATAGCCAAATGAAAATATACCTAGAAAACAGCTGAATACTTGTGTTAAAGCCATGAAAAATAAGGCAAAAGAAATACAGGAGAAATACTAGATCAAGAAATACTAGATCCCTGACAAGCATCTTATAACCGAGTCTATTCTCAAATGGTAGAGTGAGCGACATACAGAGCATCCTCACGACCTGTTAAGACAATTCTAATACTAAGATGCACATGGAAAACTGGACTCACACTGACATTTTCTGTCATTCTCTGCCTTACTGAATGCAAGTGAGGCTACCGCCACCTACTGGCACTCACTGCATATTACAGGTTGCTAGCACACAGTTGAGGAATCACTGGTGTGCTGTACATCCAAAAGTATCCAGACAGCCTTTGCAATGAGTAAATTCAGCTACTAAGGTGCACTTATTGCTGATACATATTTCAGTTGCACACACACAAACATCCAAGAATGGGATGCAGAAGTGCCGTGGAACGGTGTTCTCCTTGGAAACCGCTGCTCTGGAATCATAGAGAACCATTCAGTACCTTTAAAATGAGCTGAACTAAATCACCCAATATCAGTACCTGACGTTATGCTCCACTGGCTAAACACATGCTCATGTGGCTAAACACAATCAAACACACACAACAATGTTACAACAACTAGTGAAAAGCCCTCCGAGTGACTGCAGCACAGTAGGCTCAAACTCCCTATCAATTCCCTTAAAAGAAATGTGTCTACAAGCTTTTGGAGATGTAGTGTACGTTTAAGAGCACAACATGTATTGCATTTTTCCTTGTGTTTTAACCTCCACATGCCTTTTCAGCCAGGTGTATTATCCTACACATCAGATACAGAAAGCCTATGACTGTATTTCACTATGGATACCGAAAGTAAAGCACACACAAAACCCAGATACACACTACACCACAGTCAGGTCATTTGTTTTTACTTTGAAGCAGGCTGTAAAACCGGTGACCTCTTGTCGTATGACTAAAAGTAGCAGTAAATTCCCTCTTTGATTCTAGAGTCCCCCACACAGGG
Organism: Alestes dentex; assembly: GCA_037576975.1. Classification (NCBI taxonomy): domain Eukaryota; kingdom Metazoa; phylum Chordata; class Actinopteri; order Characiformes; family Alestidae; genus Alestes; species Alestes dentex. The sequence goes on along the minus strand of JBBIGA010019895.1, from coordinate 8,633 downwards.
CGAGGCCAAACAATATCACTGTTTTCTCAGTGCCCATTAACCACCATCTGTCGAGCAGGCGCCACTGGGACATAACAAAGATTCAGGAACTGGAGGTAACTGGTGCGGCACGAGCTGCTTTAAGGGAGCACAAAAAGCTGGGTGGTATGGTCACAGCACCCACAAACTCCTCAGCCCAAAACACTTTACTTTTATGTAACCGCAATCATACTGCATGATATATTATTCGCAATATAACATTGATCCATGCACATTAGAAAATATTGACAAACAGCAGAATGTTCAACACGATTAAGATCAGTCATCATGGGCAGGACACAGAGTCATGAGCTGAAATGATTCTGGTTGGGATGAACAAAACATATGCAGCAAATATATCAACCATAATAGACTTTCGCTGAATCCATAATTAAAGTAAGTAGAGGGAGTGCAGTGATGGAGACAGACAGACAGACAGATACACACTCACACAGACACACACACACTCAAGAATCTTTCTCAGTCGTCTCCAGGCTTCATCTTCATTTGAGCCTGCATTTGAGCAATCATCTGCTGCATACGTCTCAGCTGTGGAGAAAAAGAGAAAGAGGGGATTTAAGAAAGACTGTTCAAGGCAGTGCAATATATTGTCTACTTAAATGATACATTTTATATGCCTGATGAACCAGTGCTACAAATATATATTTCTATCTTTTCTATTTATTGTAACTCCTTTGTAGATTTCTTTTACTTGTTCTGTCATTTTGTCAGATCAAACAATAATATTCTATGAGCAGGTTTATTTGCTTTTATTAAGCATTATGTCTTAAAACAAGAAAAAATAGAATATTATTATTACAAGAATCTCACAATGAGAAATACGAAATTTATTGATGAGATTTAGGATGATTTCATTCGAAAAGCTGTTATTTTGCTCTGAGGTTATTTAGCTATTGGTATGGCTGACAGACACACACACACTATGTGCTTTTTATTTTTGCCATGTACTTTATCCATTTACAAAGCGTCTCCCATCCATCCACGCATCCGTCCATCCATCCCCCTATCTGTCCATCCATCAATCATACAATTTTTGGGCTTTATAAAAACCTGTCTAAATAATTTGCACATTTGAATAAAACTGATCACTAATTAATTGATTCCTAATATAATCTACAGTGACAGCACTTAAACATACTAACTACAAGGTTGTGTTTACATGTCTCAGGCTTAACCAAGGTGAAGAGACTGATGACTCAGAAACACTTATGATCAACACCTTGACACTACAAATGACAAGCCAAGACTCTGTCTGGACTGTGGTCACTTCCACCAGACTGAGTAGCTTCTCCAGATCCAGTTGCTTATTATGTGCTTGTAACATAATGTGCAGTCTGGTGTCCAAGATAATCTACTATGGTATTACAAGTTGTTTACCAAATTCCAGAAGATGTGTCACATTCTGCTTGTGTGTGTGTCTGACCTTTGCTGATGACCTACAAAAGCATGTTCTCAAAATACACTGCAACAGTAAGCATAATGCAGCAAGGCAAAATAAAAACACATCATAAATCTCAGTTCAGGTACTGCTGACAACACTTTCCATTCTCTCTACACAGCAGCACAAGGAAATAAGGTATTTCCACCATTAGAATGGGTAAGGCAGCCCATGTTCTATCTGACAGGAAGGGGGCGTCATGTCCTGTACAGACGCATTTGCTCTGATTGTGTCACAGGTCCATGTCTGTCTCTGTTATATGTCCCACAGAGCCAAGGAACAACACAAAGATCACGTCTAGAGGATGCAGACTCGTTAATTCACACAGTAAGTCCCTACGGCTCCACCAACAAAACACACCACATACAGAGGCGTGAGAGGGGGCATGTAATGGCAGCATAAATGCACCAATCCCATATTTTCAGTACAATGGAATGAGTGTAGGGGCATCTTACCTCAGCCTCCTTCTCCAGCAAGATCTGATCTTTATCCAACACCTCATCCTCCACCGTTCTGCAAGAGTCAAACAAGCAGGTTTAGTCTGTACTCCCTCACTCACTGAACAGGGCTGTAAAGCCTGGAGCCTGGCTTTATTATATGTTCTGCAGCGTTGCATCTCTCAGCATCATCTTCTCATCAATTTATACATTTAACATATTGGGGAAAATATATTTAAAATATGGCATGCGCAAACGTTTTGGTTCATCTTACACTTTTTTATATTGTTTTATTTTCTTTCCCAATATGTTAAACTAAATATAAATATAAATATAAACATAAACTGTCCAATACATTTAGTGCCATGTTTTAATGCCATGTTTTTCTTACTTCATTCGACCAGCATTATCTTTATTAAGTATAAAACAGTCACCAGACACATTTTACTCCGTTCAGAAAGTAAAAGTGAGCCAAAATGAGGTAAGGTATGTAGAAAGACAAGTGGATTGCAGTCTGTTGTTCTATGAATCTGATGAGTCATTCCGGTTGAGTAACCCCTTCTCTCCTCTCTGATGGTGAATCGAAGGCAACTAGCATAGTTGCATGATTGCATTCAAATATTCGGATTCCTAGTAGTAATGTCGGCTATCTGAACAACAGACCGCTCCCAGAAATCCACCCAAACACAGCTGTTGTTCCCACAAGTTTCTCCCACCTTCATGATATATCATCAGAACGGGGATTTTTTATTCTTTAAATGAAAAATCTCCCTCTCTACACTACTGAAGCACCACTATAGGACACTCGTAATATTTTCATTTTGGCCGGAGCATCCTATAGCCAGGTGTGATGATTTACTTACTAAATAGTCTGTGTTTGCAGATGAGAGGTTCTCAGGTGCGGGGTTGTGTTTTGTAGGTAAAAGGCTATGTTTGCAGATATCTGGACCTTGTGTTTACATACAGTTGCACAATCCATAATTACACTTGACTCACTGTGCTAAATTGTCACCTGCCTCTTACTTTCAGTGTCGCAGTTTATTTAATTTGTGCTGTATAAACAGGCAGCTAATGTCTCATTTGCACATTTTTACAATGTGAATCGGGCCCAATGAAGAGAAAATAACATTTTAACATATCAAATCAAATAGCTATGGGTTAAAAAAATATATTATACATTGGCCAAATTGGCTCTAAAATTCTATGTAGGCCATTAAAAAAAATCATGGTAAGTTTATTGCAGGTTTTGTGCACTTACCTGCCAGCTCTCTTCAGTCTCTCTGAACGGAAGTTCTCGTAGTGCAGGTCCTGAGTCACCTCCTGAAGGTCTTGCATGTGGGTTCTACAAACAGATTTAACACTTATTTAACCAATCATTCCTCACGGCATCTTCTGAATTACACACTCAAAACAGGACATGTTACAAACACGTCCAGTAGAGGGCACCACAGCACCAATGCAAGAACACTGTTAATGAGCTAGAGCAAGGGACATTGGTTAACTCTATGAGAGTTTGGACACTCACACCAGCATGGTGCGCAGCTTGAGGAAGTCGTTGTGTTCGGGGTTCTCCACCTCCACGACACCCCAGGGGTACAGGCGCCCTCGAATCTTCTTCCCCTTCACCTCAATCAGCTGGTTGGAGCCAATCACCGCGAACGGGATGCTGGCCTGGAGAACACACAGCCTACGTCAGTGTGTACAGAGTTTATATATGAAAATCATTTATCTATGATGGATCTGGTCGAGGCATGACCTTCAGAACACGAGTCTGCTCTTTGAACTCTTCGTCCTCATCCGAGTCGGCGTCCGGGAGCTGGTAGATACGAATGCCATGTTCACTAATCTCATCCAGGATCTGCACACACAACACAGGTCAAAAATTATTTAAACAAAAAACTGAGACAACTGGATTTTAAGGACGTTCCATCAGAATCAGCTGATTTTTGACCTAAATATGTGATTGGTGTTGCAATTTTATGATTAGTGTTGCAATTTTGGCCAATTCGTGTTGTAATTGTATGACAATCCATGTTGTAATTTTATGACATCAATCATTTTTTGCTGTTGCTACAGTCGTATGCAAAAGAAAATAAGGTAAAAAGTGAAAAGTTCACATCCGCTTATGAATTTAACTTGGGGAAACATCAAAGCATAAAATATGGCCTGTGCAAAAGTTATGGCACATTTTACACTTTTTATACCCTTTTATTTTTTTCCCCAATATTGTGAACTCAGTGGATAAACAGAAATCGTGCAGTACATTCAGCAGAAAAATCCAGAACTGTGCTCTAAAACGTGAATTTATTTTCACTTAGAAAACAGAAAACGTGCCATTTGACCATTCAAAATTTTCCACACGACTGTAGACTGAAGCTGTTGCTTTTTATTTAATTTATGTCACTGAAACAAAAATGATTAAGACGTAACAGGCAACTGAATTTACTTCAAGAATAAAATACACCAGTATGGCCAATAAAGAACAAATTAAGTTATTAATATTGCTACTAACTGGAAATGTGTCGGTGAGTTCTTGTGTTTATTTAATCCCACAGTCAAAGAGCTTTGTGTTAAAGAAAGCCTAATAAAAACAGGTTATTGGCAAACTAGGCTGTGAATAAATCAGAATTAGAAGTTCAAGATAGGTGCATTGCAACAAATCAAGATTCTGCAGTACAATAAAGACAGTGTATATAGACTGATTTCTTTATCCATAATTTAGGGTAAACTGACTGTGTTAGCGGACATTATCCTGATGAAATGTACTAAACTCTTCGGAACACTGCTTTCAGCAGAAACATGGCTTCAAAGGCGAAGAAATAAAGATATGGATGGGACTAAGAATGTGATATTGTTTCCTTCTCGTTGATTTGATCCGGGCTCTGGTTCAGCATTTGGCCACATCAGCGCAATCTTCACAATATTCAGAGGGCACTCTTTGATGTCCAACACAGGAAATTAATAAATCACACAATGAACACGCGTCCACACCCTCAGGACACAGGAGGGTCGGATGGCAGGACCAGCTTGAGGAGCAATCAGGGCTGATTGGGGTCAGGTGGCAAGAACCGCCAGTTCTGTAAGTAGATGGAACAGAATCACCACATCTGGCATGAGCCGTAGAACTCATGACCTCATGCGTTTCCAAAACCTCACTCAAAATGGTCACTTGGGACATCACAGATGCATATAAACACCAAAAATAATTTAAGAACCTTATGTATATACGGAGCCTGTTTAGAGAATGTCATTGGGCGCTCCTGCAATACGCCACATCATCCTGCCGCCCTATATTTAATCCAGAACCTTTCTGAACAAAGCCCCCAGCAGTTCAGAAGCACCTGTGGGGAAACAGACACGAGGATTTATTTTTCTAACATCAAAGCTGTTTTCCTAAGAGGCATGTTCACAATGCCATTTGGGGAATGGCGGCCAAAAATGCAGCCAGCAGCCTTTTCCTGACATTCTGAGCACTTTCATGTAATCTCAGCAGGGACAGTGTTTCAATAGAGCTGAAGCCCCCCCCAACACCCCCTGGCCTTTACAGAACCCCTCCTGTTATGACTAGACTTGTTTTCTCAGCGAAGAGCTGTAGGGGAGCGGTAGTGAGATACACCCGGCCGGACCGCATGAGTGTGTGTGTGTTTGTGTGTGTCACTGCGTGGTCCAACTTCAAATAAACTCAACGTGATCATCTGGAAGAGAGCGCGACTGGCGACATGGTGGAGGGGAGGGAGAGAGAGAGGGAGAGAGAGGGAGAGAGAGGGAGAGAGAGGGAGAGGGAGAGAGAATTTCTTCAGGCCACAGCTACGAGACTCAGTAGTCAACCTCAGGCCTCATCAGAAGGTGAACAAGAAGGGTCAGACGACTGCTGCATTGAGCAAGCACACTTTGCATTTTCTCTGCAGTCTAGTTCGCTTTATTTCATGTGTGTTTGCCAGATAAACACAGATAAACACATTTTTCCCCTACGTGGGTTATTTGTTTATGAAGAAATAAGAACAGGAATTTGCACTTCTGTGTATTTCAGCACACCTAATGAGAAACTGCTCGGTCGCCTGGTGAAAGAAAAGGTAATAATTATAATTTATCTAATAAATATGACTTTAGTCAGTAGTTAGTTACACACATTTGTCTGTGATGTGAATGGGTGTGTTTTCTGCTTTTCTCTTCTCCAGTATGACACAGATTTCTATGTCCTGGATAAGTACCCTCTGGCAGTGAGGCCGTTCTACACCATGCCGGATCCCAACAACCCCGTAAGCCTCATTCCGAACACTCGTATTCAAGCTAAGGCAGTGGAATAGTTTTGGGCGAGAGACACTGAATTACTTTAAATCTGTTTTTCTGTTTCTACTTAGAATCATTTTAAATATACAGAACTGCTTTACCTGCTTTACCTGTTTGTGCCTGTGATGGCATTCAGCCAGCAATGACGAGGGAGTAGTGTAATCATGGAAACAGCTGTAAGGATAATATGCAAAATTTTATTGCACTACCACTGAAATAGGTGTAGCATAACCATAGGAATGGCAGACTTATCAACCCATACACATTTTGCGTAACAGGCACACGTTTTTACACCAGAGTACGATTTGTTGCTCTAAAGTATGCAAAAAGCACCTTCTGGGGGCTGCTGTTTCAGTCTGCAGCAGGAGGGGCGGGGCTGCATGCACAACAAATAACAAATAATATGCACAATCAGAGAAAAATATATTTTATTTAACATATACTTATAAGCAGTCTATTAATTCATGCTACCCTATCGAAAAACGCTACCTTAAAGTTTATACAGTCAGTTTATAACCCTGATAATGATAAGAAGTAGGCAAACTATGTGCATAATTGGAGGAAAAATATATTGTATTCATGTTACCCTGTGGAAAAATGCTACCTTGAAGTTTGTACAGCTACCAGTGTTCCAAGGTACCACAGATTTATGGGCGTGGCACTGAATCCCAAGACTGTGGAACTGCACATGTGCAGAAGGGCCCGGTAGCACATCTTGATGGGTAGCATGATTCGACAGAACACCGGACAGACTTCAACAAAAAAATATTTTGCCTAAGATGTCGAACACAGTTCCATTAACACTTCCATCTTGTTTTAACAGTAATGTTTTTCTGGTCTCAGGCTTGAGTTAGCTCATGCTAATGCTAATGGTAGCGCGATCTAGTGACCATGGGTAACCATGGAAATAGAAGTAGTGTAACCATCGTAATTGTGAACGGGTGAAGGTATATATAAAAAAACATATATATAAAACGCCATGGAAATGGACTGCTCCATATTACAGTGTATAAACAGAATTAGACGGTTGGTTATGTGGGTGATGGTGTGGTTATGAAGTGTTTCTTCTTCTCTTTGTTCAGAAATATTCCAACTCCTACGACATGTTCATGAGAGGAGAGGAGATCCTGTCTGGAGCTCAGAGGGTCCACGACGCCCAGCTGCTCACTGAGAGAGCTCTGCATCATGGCATCGGTAACACACCCTCACACACCTTCTAACTAATGTCCCCACACGCCATCCTGGGGGAGACCGGACCCCAATAAGAGATCAATACACACATCTACACCACTCACTGGGTGTGTTTGAGCCATGTGTGATATGTGTATCATAATGTGTGTTGTAATGTATGTTGTAGATTTGGAGAAGATCAAGGCGTACATCGACTCTTTCCGCTACGGAGCGCCCCCTCATGCTGGGGGAGGAATCGGTAACACACTCTCTGTCTCACATTTTCTCTCTCTTTCTCTGTCTGTCTCTTTATCTCTCTCTCTCTCTTTCTCTCTCTCTCTCTCTCTCATATTCTCTCTTTCTCTCGCTCTCTGTCTCTCTCCCATTATCTCGGTCTCTTTCTCTCTCTGTCTCTCGCTCTCTGTCTCTCGCTCTGTCTTTGTCTTCCTCTGTCTTTGTCTCTCTCTCCTTATCTCTCTGTCTCTTTCTCTCTGTGTGTCTCTCTCTGTCTTTGTCTCTCTCTCACTCTCTCTCTGTCTCTCTCTCTCTCTTTCTGTCTTCACTACTGACCTGCAGTAAGCCCCCTAATAGAATTATAATTATAATGTTGATCACCAAACGAGTGTTAGATATTTAAGGAGCTATTAAGGGCCGAAACAGTAACGAGTGCATTTAAAGTTAAACGACAGTCAGACATGCAGTTACAGATCGTTTCATCTTAGAAAGGAAACTCGGTTTATTTCACATATTTTCAATTATAGTTTTTCACTCAACTTTCCAGTTTAACAAGAGTAAAAATCTGCAGTTTTTAAAATAAATGGGTAAAACTGAGGTGTGCAGAAACATGACTGGTAGTGCAGAAGTCAAGAGAAAATGTAATTATATTTTAATTATAGAATTACATGCAATTCATCACAACTGTAAAAAAAGTAATATACATAACAGTTACATAGAAAAGTGTTCAAAATGTAAATGTAATTTATCAGGAAACCATTTAATTTATGTAGCTAAATGTACATCCAAATGTAAATGAAATTAATTACACATTAAGTAATTAATTGACTATTAATTACTTATTACACATGAATGAAACAGAAAAAGTAATTGTAATTTATTACATAACCAGGTAATTAGGTTAATACTGTTACATATTAACAACAGCAGCTCTTTCCAGAACAACCTCTGTACAACACACACACACACACACACACACACACACACACACACACACACACACACACACACACACACACACACAC
>JBBIGA010019885.1:0-14571 GCA_037576975.1 Alestes dentex | reverse complement strand
GAGTGTGACAAATGATTATTATCTGCAGAGTTTCCAAAAAAAAAAAAGAATGTAAGGAAAAAGACTTACATTTATGGTTGAGATGATGTTCACACAGAGGTGGATGGCGAAGAGTTCTGAAAAAATACAAAAGAATAATGACATGAACATGCACATCTTTGTTAGGCAAACACAAAGAAAGAGAAATTCAAAGGCAGAAATAATAGGAGCCTGATAAACACATTATTATATTTGTCGTACTGCAGACATTCCCATGCTTCAGAGCACTGCAGCCCAATCTGAAATCTGAAACTGCGGCCCACCCAAACCTTCAACCACAACTCTGATCAATACACTGTCATTCTACCCAATTACGATTCCCGCCAATGATGAGATATAAGATGCATGCCAGATAGGTCAGATGACTGGACACATCATAGAAATGTAAATATTGAATCATATATAATTCATCATCATTTCCAAATTAGTCATATAACTGAAAATGATTTTAAATGTATTTACTGTGAATGACCTTTCATGCCTCAAGCACAGTATATTCCTGGCCCTGACACTGATGCACTTTATACAGTGTGCAAGAGTTTAACCACACCTGGTTTTCTAAGGACACATCCTCTACAGAAAACACACTTTTTAATGCACAGTTACTGTGATGAATTTGCGTGGTGTAATAGTTAGTCCTCACCTGTGTGTGGCCAGTGTGCACTGAGCTTTTCTTTGGGTCTCTAGCAACAGCAGGAGAACCTCCTTCTTTTTGACTGCCGACAGAGGAGGAGTCAGAACAGCTACTCTGAACTGAGAGAGAGAGAGAGAGAAAAAAAGAGCTGCCTCATTTTGCTAGAAGAAAAATCTTATGTCATATCCATATGGTAAACTCTGCAAGATCCTGCATGGACTTGAGATAAAATCCAAAGAGACACCCATTGGACAACATCAGGGGACTTCCCCTCAAAAGTTTGGGGAAAACTTGCTTTTTTGAACATGCCTGAATGTTTTTTTTGCAGTTCTACATCAACCATTTTTCTGGTTGTGACATCAGCAGTGAACACCCAGAACTCTCTCGCTCATTCATTTTATGTAACTGCTTATTTGTGACTAGGGTTGCGGGTACCTGGAGCCTATCCTGGGGTCAATGAGTGCGAGGCAGGGACTCACCTGGGGGGAGGTGCCAGCCCACAGCTGGGCGCACACACTCAAACCGTTTCTTAAAACGTTTTTAAGCCCCTTAAATATCATATCCATAACTCATAATCCTGTTTTATAGAACACAACATTTTTATAGAAATCTTTTTTTCCCTTCAGAAACACTTATAGAACACATGGTTCTACACCGATTAGGCATAACATTATAATCACCAGCCAAATATGTGTAGAATCTCCTCCCAAACAGCTCTGACCCACTGAGACATGGACCCCACAAGACCTCTGAAGGTGGGTTTTTGTATCTGGCACCAAGACATTAGCAGCAGATCTTTTAAGTGCTATAAACTGCACAGTGGGGTTTCCGGGGATTGGACTTGTTTGTTCAGAATATCCTACAGATTCTCGATTGTCTGGACATCTGAGGAATTTGGAGGCCAGTTCAACACCTTGAACTCCGTCATGTTCTTTAAACCTTTCGTAAACAATTTCTGGCAGGGTGTATTACCCTGCTGAAAGAGGTCACTGCCATTAGGAGAATATATTGATGGTGTGTACTTGGTCTAAAATAATATCTAGGTAGGTGGTATGGGGCATCTGGTGGCCTAGTGACCTGTGAGCACAAGGTCGTGGGTTCAAATCCCAGGACCGCTAGTGGCACCTCTGAGGGACCCTTAAGCCAGGTACCATCCCCACACACTGCTCCCCGGGTGCTGTGTTCCCAGCTATCCGCTGCTTCACTTGGGTGTATGTGTTAAATGCAGAGAAAGAATTGTGTTCACACTGTGTGCTATGTTGTGTTCACGTATGACAAATGAACTTTACACTTATGTGTCAAAGTAACATGTACATAAATGCCAGGACCTAAGGTTTCCCAGCAGAACATTGCCCAGAACATCACACTACCAGCTTGCCTTCTCATAACTGATCCTGGTGAAATCAGTGTGATTACCTGTCAGTCATTTAATGTCATGGCTGACCAATGTAGTTGCACATTCAAGTGTCTACTTCATTTACATTATTTAGAAGATGCTTTTATCCAAAGCCACTTCCATTCCCTAACTACAGGGACTTGCTTAGGAACCCAGTGGTGGTATGCTGCAGGTAAGATTTGAACCCATGACCTCTTGGTCCAGAGGCAAGTATCCTACCCACCAGGCCACCACCACTCTACTTTGTGCCGGTGTGCACGCATATGGACAAACATGCACATTTTTAGATTTTACCTCTCTCGTTAAGGCTGAAGCTTGAGTCCAGCTCCGATATCTGAGCTCCTGTCACATCCAACAGCAGCTTGCTGGATACTCCCATACACAGAGATTCCTTCAGACACAACTCTGCAAACACATGCACACAGAATATACCGTAACATTATAATAGGTCTATAATACAACTATCCTACATGAATAATGCATAATGATATTATAAATTACATTCAATCAGCCATAACATGTTTGGTGTCCAAAGGTTGTTTCTTCAGTCACACACAAAGGTACTAATACACACTGTATGGACAAAAGTATTGGGACACACCTGTTTTTCAGGGTTTGGGCTGGGCACCTTACTTTGAGTGAAGGGCAATCTTAATGCTTCAGCGTACCAAGATATTTTGGACAACATCATGCTTCCAACTTTGGGGACCTAGCTTGAGGAAGGCCCTTTTCCATTCCACCATGACTATGCCCCAGTGCACAATCAAGTTACATAAAGACATGGTTAAATGAGTTTGGTGTCAAAGAACTTGACTGGCCGACAAAGAGCCCTGACCTCAACCCCATCCAACACCTTTGGAATGAACTGGAACAGAAACTGCAAGCCAGGCCTTCTCGTCCAACATCAGTGCCTGCTCTATAGAACGAAGGGGCACAAATTCCCACAGAAACTCCAAACTCTTATGGAAATCCTATCAAGAAGACTGGAAGCTGTTATAGTTGCAAAGGGAGGACCAACTCCATGTTAAAGTATATGTATTTGAATGCAATGTCATTAAAGTCTCTGATGGTATAATGGTCAGGCGTCCCAATACTTTTGTCCATATAGTATACTATGTGTACTAACATATTATGCAAACTATGTGGTTTCTGACACTGTATGACACACTCATTTATAAAAAGAATGAAAATACACAGGAAGTTTGATCCCAGTGCCATCTTTCACACACTATTAATAACACTGTAAATGGCATAGCATGATGCAGTTTCTTTTTCAAATACACAGCAATCTGCCAGCTATTCAGGGGTGTCTATCACATAGGATAGGCTACACATTTGACTGCCTCGCTGTGTTGCGTGGGTGGTAGATTGTGCAGTAGGGGAGACAAGTCACAAGGGGCAGTTGGCTTTGGGAATTGGTTTGGCGAGAGACAGAAAGAGAGAGAGAGAGAGAGAGAGAGAGAGAGAGAGAGAGAGAGAGAGAACAGCCCTTGTCTTTCCCCAAAATATAGTCAACTGAAAGAGCCCTCTATGCAAAGAAGGATCTATTCAAAGAAATGAAGAATTTCGAGACAAAATCAAATTAGTGACTAAATGTTAACAACTAAATGTGAAGTAAGTAAAAGGAATGCTTCATTTGCAAACATACTGGACCAGAAATACAATAATTATCATTTGAAAATGTGTGAAATCTATGCAAAATTCAAACTGGATTATAACTCAAATGCAAATTCCACCGATTTTTCAAAACCTCTGCATAATTTAAGTTGGGGCAGCTGGTGGCCTGGTGATTGGCCCCATGATCAGAAGGTTTTGGGTTCGAATCCCAGGACTGCTAGTGGCACCACTGAGGTACCCTTGAGTAAGGTACCGCCCCCAGGTGCTGTGTTCCTGGCTGCCCTCTGCTTCACTTGGTGAATGGGTTAAATACAGAGAAAGAATTTTGTGCTGTTCACACTGTGTGCTGTGGTGTGTTCATAAATGACAAACGGTCACTTTACACTTACACAGGCGTAATGAACGACATTTCGTGTGCTTTAATGTGAAATGGTACATTGTAGAGTTACAGAGTCAGAATTATTCACCACGGTGGCGTCTGAAGTGTTAATGCTACCTCAAATAAAGTTGAAATGGTTAGAAATGCACTGCCTGATGCCTGCTGCTTTGTTTTACAATAGTTTTGAAAACTTTTTTTTTTTAATGCATGTGGAGAGGTATATTCAAGGCATTCAAAGGTAAAATAACCTCATTTTTTACTTACCACTACTATTTATTTACCATTTTCAGTATTACATATGACATATGCAGGTTCACTGGTCTGGATAGTAGAAAATGGATCTTAATGTGCACTATGTTAATGTGATCCTTGGTTCCTGTAACCACCACTGTAAAGAATTCTGAGATACTAAGATACTCAACAATTAACCATTTCACATCAAAACACTCTGAAGGCCTATGTTTACACATAAAATATTAAATTATGCAGATATTTCGCCCTGTCTGAGACTACTTGCTGGAAAAAAGTCTAAGGAGAAACATTCCTACAATTCGGAATCAACCATGTAATACTTCCCAATACACCACCCCATTATATATATATACCTCCTGTCTCAAACATTTGTGGTATTAGGTACACACCATTTTCCCAAAACACATGAAGTATCTACATAAGATGAGGATTCTTCACTGCAGAAGAGCAATGATGGAAACAGAGTAAGTGATGATCTGAACAGATGTTGTGCTTTTTCACCAATCCAGTGAACACACACCTCTCAGTTATGGTCTCAATGGAACAGCCATGCACCCACACTGACAGATAATATAATTAAACTTCTTCTGGTCTCTTAATCACAGACATGTAACTGGGTCACCAATGGCATACAATCATTCGCATTAATTAAGATGATCTGCTCTCAATTAATTAACCAGTGCTTTAGGTGGTTAGTGAGTACATGGACCTAATTTTATGATATATGTTAAAGAGAGAACTATTCAATGCTAAAGACAATGTTTGTGGTGAAATTTTGTTCTTCTTCAGATACTACATGTAAGGCACCTCACGGTCCTGCCTCATTAAAAGTACCTGATTCAATTCACACAGGCCTTGTTAAATACAGATGAGCTGAATCAGCTGTGGGCAGCTGGTTTTCTGGTGGTTGGGGAGTAGCCCCTGCAATTGGAAGGCTGTGGGTTCGAATCCCAGGACTGCCAATGACACCATTGAGGTACGGTACCGTCCTCACACACTGCTCCCGGGTGTGATGCTTCACTTGGTGAATGGGTTAAATGCAGAGAAAGAATTTCACATTGTTCACACTGTGTGCTGTGGTGTGTACACGCATGATTATAAGGACCACTTTACTTAATGAGGCAGAACACTAAACTCAGCTCACTGAAGAGGAACTCAGTTTGACAAACCTTGCTGAAGTCCATAAGGAAAGCCTGTGTTCAAAATATCCTTTTACATACGGTTTATGTGCAGATTGCGCCCTATAGTTGTAAGTGGTACGCAGTGTCAGGACTACATGAATTTCAACAGTATCCCACACACCTGGATGACACTACTCTGGCTAAATTTTCCTGTATGCAAGCAGATCTTCATGATAAACTGCATCCCAAAATGCAATGATATCATTTCAGGAGAAGGTAACCAGTGTAACTGTCTAATTATTGGAAGTCATGTCATAGGCGCTGCTATGGCAGTGATTAAAAAGCTAAATGGGAAAATAGAGATAATTAGAGCCATCACTACCATTCACATCAGTAATCAAATAGTCTCCTGGTTATTTTGACAATAAATAATGTAAAAAAGAAAAAAACAAAAACAAAACCAACTTGACTGAATAACATTCAAAGATCCCATTCTCGACTGGGAAACCTTAAAAATACTTAACTAGAATATATGGCTAAAAATACACACACACACACACACATATATATATATATGTGTGTGTGTGTGTGTGTGTGTGTCCCACAGGAACATGTTAAGACGCTAAATTGCTTGTCACACCCCTCCCTGCCCTCTAGTACTGGACACTACACTACATACTACTGATGAAGATTTCCAAGCAGTATACAGTACACACAATGCTATTCGTTACACAGCAGTAGGTTCTTTGTGGTGTTAAACATACAGGTTTACTGGCAAGAGATGGTTGAGAACTGCTGAGGTCAAGACACACAGAGTGTCAAGACATAAACACTGTGTACTACTTCAGGATAATCAACACCGAATAATTAATATAAAAGTGGAATGTTAAAACCTGCCTGTGTTATGAATGGCATGTGTCCACAGTAGCTGTGCAATGTCGTGGGTCCACGCTTCCTTCTCCTCTGTAGATGACGCCTGGAGGGTGAGGCAGTCTTTGGTGCGAGACGTCTGTCTCACCCACACCTCAAACCTTAGACCTTCTTCCCCAACACTTTGTGTCAGACCCATCTCTCCTGTCTGAGGCAAAGGCAGAGAGATGATGGAGATAACTAGGGCTGTCACTATCATTTATACTATACTGTTTTTCTAACAGATTGGAATAACATGAAAAAGGAATAAAGTGACCTAAGTGAATAATAACTATTCAGCCTTTCAAAGAGCAGACTGCAAAACAGGTTGTTTCGTTGATTTTTTATTTATTTTTTTGGCATGGAGGCTCACCATGGAGAAATCTTACCAGTGGAAACACTGAAAACCACAGAAGAATGTAAAATGTACATTATCACCATGTAAATTGCCAGCTAAGCATTATCAATGCAACAAGAAGGTAAATTGTAATCACTTGTTTTAATCGTTAAATCATGACAGCCTTGGAGATAATAGCAAAAATAATTATGATGGGCGATGGTGCAAAATAGGGACTTGGGGGTGGGGAGACATGTCCTCCACAGTACTGAAACTATGCCCAGGTAATTACTGATGATATATTTTTGAGAGTGACTTCTCAATGGAATCTTGAAATCAGTGATACTCTGTCATCACCCCGCTAACACAAAATGGTGGCATGAATGGAGACATGGTGCATGCATTTGAGGTGTAAAATAGTCTCTCTGGCTGTGTGCAGCAGCACTTAGCTAGCCCACTATCTTCTACTTCATTAACACTTCATTAATTATTGTCTATCTGTGCTATGAACTGCCTACAAATTGTAAAGAAAGATTTGAAGACCTTCTAGCTGCGTGAAAACATATGTCTGCCTATTATTGCTTTTATCTGCCTATTATTGCTAGAAAGAAGACAAATCTCTTGTTCAAATTAAGACAAACCCAGACCATAGTCAGCAATGTCTTCTTTCGTGCAATGAGAGGAATCATTGCTTTTTTCTAGGGATGTCAAGGAGTCATGATTAATAAACTATATTTTAGGAGGGTCAAGGTTTGGTGTAACTTTGTAAGGCTGGCATCTAATGCTCCCACGTTCATCTGTACTGATTACTCTGAGAAGCGTGAGCAAATCGATAAGTTCCAGTCTTGCATGTCATGAACATCTCTGATCAGATAGTGATGTGACCCACAGTTCAAGTCAACCAAATACGCACTAAATGCTTTTATGTGTATTTAACAAAATCTGAAAAGTTGAGAACTGACCTGCACTCTATTCATAAATGTTAAGTTTTTTTTTTTTCCCATTGTGTGTGTGTGTGTGTGTTCAACAAAATCTATATATATTTGCCAGAGTAATTTCCTTAACAATTTATCACAAGAAAATGCAGAATAAAAGAATTTACTGTATTTCAATGAAAAACAATGTAACAAATGTAAAGAGCAAGAATCTTATAAACCCTTTATGTGTCAGAAAATACATGATATTGCTCCAGTCAATAATGTTTGTTTCTGTCTATTACTTATTCTTGAGCCATTAGATATATGACAGTCTAGTAACTGTAGCTGTAGTTTTGTGTTTTCTCCCAGCTTTACACTTGAATAGACTTAAGTTTTCTGAGATAGGCTCCGGGTACCCACGACCTTAGGGCGGATGGTTACAGAAAGTGAGTGAGTGAGTAGATTTAAGCTCCCTGACATGCCCCCCCCCCAGCCCCTCCCTTGTCAAACCCAGTCTGGTGGTGAGCAACTCGTGTGTATGTGTGCAAGTGTGTACCTTTATGCAGTGTTTAAAGCTGTACACACTGCGTCCAGGGCTGGGGGTTTTGTGTTTAGTGAAAATGATGTAATGCTGGTAAAGGAACACGCTCCGCATGCCAGTCTTCTTCCTTCGGCCTCCCACACACACACACACGCACAGCTCGCCCTGTCGCGCCAGTTCCCCACGTTCTGCAACAGGTACCTGAGGCCGCACACATTTCAAGTATATGAGTGCACATAACAACCATCTGCTTGAGAAGTGTAGTCATGCAAATATGAGAAAACTTGCTTTATAATCTTCTTACCACCAGAGGGCAGCAATATTTTACCCTTAATCTATCATTAAATTACACAAACCCTATCATCAGCCATCTACAGTGTGCATTCTCACCGGACAGCCCGTGATGAGGTCGCTGGCTCGCAGGTCTTCTCCGTGGCGCTGGGCGTGTCTGAGAATGGAGAGGGCGGAGTCAGGGGCAGGGTTTAAACCTCCCAGTTCCTCAAGGATCTCGCAGTAGTGCTGCAGCCTCTGAGTAGGAGCTGACAGACACTGAGGAAAGGAAACAGCAGAGAGAGCTGGGGAGCCGGAAAGCTTTGTCTAGAGAAAGAGAGAGAGAGAGAGAGAGGGGGAAAACAAACAGGGCCACTGTAAAGAAAAATACGACATTACATTTTATATTTGAAAGGCTAAGAGCTCTGTATTATGTCTGAATTCATGGAGAAAGTTTCCAGCATATTGGACAAGAAATCACAAATATCTGTCTTTCTTGGCATGTATTAATGTCCCAAAAGAACACAGCAAATCACTAATCACAAATAATTATAAGGTTAATCACAAATGTTTATTTTCTTGGTTGCAAATGAGGAACATTATCCTTAGTTTAATCTCTCATTTTTCAGTAAATGAAATGTGAATTGTCTTGTAATGCATGTATTAATCATACTGATTGCTATTTTTCAGTAAAGGTCACTGGGTTTTTGGTGATCTTGTGCATTCACAAAGCATTTACTCACAACAAGTGGCTTCCGCAATAGCACTGTAACCACAGACCAAAACCACCTAGAATGATGCTGTACTTGCAGAGGTCTTTAACCACATTTCACCATCCAGTGAATATAGTGGAAGCTTTCTCTTATTTTACAGAGAATGGACAAATGAGAAAGGCGGTATATGCCCTATTCTTCTGTATGTAGTCAAGCTGTTTCATTTACCTCCTAGTGAATACAACTTGTACTTTCACAGCAGTAGAGTCCAAACACAGCCAAGAATCCCTAGGTGACTTTCCACTTCATTACACCAATTACTGGACACATGGTGGCAATTAAGCTCCTTTTACAACTGTACAGCATTTATGGAATAATTTTAAAACCGGTAAATTAAGACACTCACCTTGAAGAAGTCAGCAGCTTGGCTGACCAGCAGGGAGTCCAGCTCGGGCTTCATACGGATGTAGTGGGAATACTGCAGGAACTGGTCCCTCTATTAGTTAAAGTGTAAAAAAAAACACTGATATCATTTAATTCAGTTCATTTATCTTGTGATCATGTCAATAGCAACTCCCTTTTAATGCTCCGCTCAAATGTACTCTTAGCTTAATCTGCTACTGCACTGAAAATTCATGTCTTGATTCAGGGATCCTCAGCTAAGAGCCCTATCTGTTATTGGTGGCACCAATATTTATCCTTTTGCACTTGCATTACCAACCAGCTGCTTGTCAGTGTCCACAGTTGAATAAAAGGCACACTGACCCAACAAACACCAGTAATATACAGTCATAACCATCCTGGAATCTGAATGGCTAAGCCACGTTCGAAGCTGTTATAAAATACTCGATATACGCACACTAGTAATGCACGTAACGCCAATTAAAAAAGGAAAGAAAATATTTCACTTGAATGTCCGGTGAGTTCCAAATGTCTCTGGTAGTTAAATCTGCCTTAAACATCAGTAAACCCAGCTCATTTATCTCTAAATAGCAAGTGAAGCAAGTGATATTGTTTTTTACTTGGAAATTGTGCACTACTTGTCCATTATGAAACAGTGCACACATACACTAAATCTTGAATTTCTTAAAGGGAGTCAACTGAGATTCAGATCCAGTGTTAGAAAACCACGCTAGTGTTGTAATTTGGTAAGCCAAAATGAATTTGCTATTTGATCACTATTATATGACAAAAAGGTTTTGACTGCAATATACCATGCTATACCAAATGAACCAGTGCAAATATGACAGAACATTTTTGAGACTGTAATACAGAAGTGTGAATAACAGCCGACTGAGTTTGTTGGTGTGGTGTTTGCTAGGTGAGCTAAATGCTAGCTAGGTATAAAAGTACCTATATAAAAATCTCACTCACACATTTGCTGAAACAGTCAGTCTGTTGTAGTGTCTGGGAAAGAGCGCTTTCCATGGCGGGGAGAAGTAACTGAGAGTGGAAGGATGCCAGGCTGCTCCAGTTGGAGAAGAGCGAGTCAGTTTTCCCTCTCAGAGAAGAAGGCGCATCTGCACTGTCCAGCAGAGGGAGGTAGTTCTCTTCTACAGCCTTCAAAAGAGATATGTACTGCCTCTCTGAACTCACCAACCTGCACCACTGAAGGTACAACTTACTGGGGGGGGGGAGAAATATCAAATCATATATAACTTCCACAAAGGACATCCGATAGATAGTTCTCAGCTGTACAGATGAAGGAAAAGATCCCTTAAAACCCCACATGCTCTACAGCACACCTACCTCTGGGCAGTAGTACCAGGCCTCTCTCCACCCATCTCTCTCTCCGTCCGGCCAAGCAGCACATGTTGCCGGGTTAATCCTGCATGATCAGCCACCTCCTTACTACTGACCTCCACTCCACGGATCAAGACCCCACCTCCTCCTGCGCCTCCTCCTCCTCCTCCTCCTCCTGTATCCCTCCATCCTGGCACAGCTGCTGCCATTCCTGCAGTGAGGATAGGATCAGCAACAGCTTTCCTTCCCAGCCAGGACAGGGGCGATGCACGGCTTCCTGAGCTCAGGGGAGTCTCGGCTGGCTTGGCTACTGTCGCAGCTGCACGCCGCGGTGCCAGAAGGGCCTGCAGGTCGAAACTTGGGTGGCGCTTCCGGGGAGGCTTAGGAGGAAGAGGAGCTTCTGTGGGCTAAATGAAGAGGAAACGATAAAGCTTGACAAAGTTGGACAACATTTAAATAATTCTGGTTTGAGGCTCATGGGTAATGATTTAGCAACGCAGTTGAAACGGTGCTAATTAATTGGATATATTAGCTCATATAACAAATGAGTAAAATTTGCCCCAAAGCTCTATCAGAACATTAAAGAGTAAACATTTTTATATCAATCATGCACTGGCTGATCAACTACTAGCAAGTTTGCTTTAAGCTGTCGTGTAGTCAAGTGATCTCACCATCTCCAGTGTTAAAGACTGTAAATTCTGGTTTGCTTAGGAGTTATTCATTTATAATTGATCCTCATATGTACATAGTTCAAAAATAACCATTCACACATAACAATTAAATGACTACAATAAAACATTGCCGTCACACTAAAAATCTTACAACTATCATTTTAATTTTTTTTACACCATTTGACAGATAGTGTATGGAAAGAGTCCAAAATGATCTGAAATAAAATTTAGTTGGGTGGGTGACAAAATAAAGGAAACAATGCTGAGAGAGTCTGCACGCATAAGACAAGGCTCTACACCACCACCATCAAAACACCAATCGAGAGCATATCTTTAGGAAGAAACACGTTCCAGATGGCATCTCCAGTACAGTTCCAGAGGCCTGCAGAATCTGACATGAACTGAAGCTGTTCTGGTGACTTGAGAACACCCAACACCTTACATACACTTCCTATAGTTTTTTTCTCTTAAGTCATCAGTGTGTGTAAGGCTCATTTTCCTTCTCCTACTAAGTTACAATTTCATCGATTTTTAGATTTTTTGTTACTTTTTAGATTATGACAGTAACAAAATGTGCAACACAAAATGCTTCTCTCTCCCATAAATAGACACAGAAGCTACAACTCACACTCTTCTTGCTTGGGTTGAGCAGGTTCTGCAGGAATTTCCCTCCCCCTGCGGTTCCTCCTGCACCCTCCTTCTTCTTCTCCTCTCCAATCTTTAGTGTAGAGCAGTTCTGTGGCCGGAACAGTGAGGCCAGTGACCCCCAGGACTGCAGGCCTCCTTCCCCACCGCTGCCCCACTCTCCCTCTGCCTCTCCCTCAAGCTCCCACAAGCTGGCGGCACCAGAGCTGGGTGTCCGTGGGGGTTTGGCTGTGCCTGAGCTGGGCTCCTGGCCCTGAGCTGTAGCGGGCGGGCTGCGCTCTGCCTGGAGCATGCGAGTCTTGAAGTGGGCCAGCGTCCGCTGGTAGCGCTCCAGGGTCTGTGCCCAGAGCTCCAGCAGAGCCCCACCCCCCAGCTCCAGAGCCAAAGCCCGCGCATCTTGGAAGCGGGAAGGAGGAATGGGGGGAAGCGAAGAGAGAGGAGAGGAGGGCGAAGAGAGGGGTGAGGAGGAGGAGACCACATCACACCACTGGGACGCCTGCCAAAGGAGGAGATAGTAGACAGTGAATTATTCTCTTTCACACCTGGTTCTTTTGATAAAGTCTGAGATGGAGCTTGAGCTTTATTTGAATAACTGGGCCACTGATAGCTAGCCCTATCAGAAATGTGTTTCTTGGTCCATGTGCCCAAATGTATTCTTTTATTGCTCGTACTGCATGTAATGATACGTTTTTTACTGCACGTGCAAATTAGCGTTTTAACCAATCACAGTGAACAGCCTCACTTGGTCTTGTGTTTAATTATATAATGTTTCCTCACTAAAAAATTCATTTTAGTCTGGGATTAACATTAGTCTAGCTCTGTGACAACCAGCCCTTTGAGCATCCTGACCAGCTTCCGATGCTGAAGACTGAGATGATCAATAAAGACTCAAATCACAAATCAAACTGATCCAACAAACAAAAATAATTTGTTGGACCGACTTAAATTTAAAACAGTACATCAAAGATTCACTACTGTGTTTTTAATATATGTATGTAAATTACATGAGAGTGGGACTGTTCACCCTGCACTGGGTGCTTTAAAGTGTTGTGTTACAGGGGGTGGCTGCCGATTGACTGTCAGGTCCTCTACTAATTGCCTAATGATGGTTGATTCCCTCCTTTTTTCTCAGCGTCCAATATTTTTGTTGTTACCATGGCTGTTCTTTCCTAGATGTATTACTAGACCCTTTATTTCAACAAATTACTTCGCCCCAGATAATAGGCAAAATTGCTGATGATTGCTTTGTGTAAATTGTTCAAAGACACTAACAGAGAGACTCGCCGATGCCTGAAAGATATCAAGCAGCCTAAATATCTGGACTCTGTATTGTAACCGTGCTGTGACCTGACTGCGACTATCAATGAATGTGGTGCCGAGCTACAGCCGATGAGAGCTCATGACATAGGGTGAAGGGAAGCACAACGTTTCTCAATGCTCTCTTCTTACTTGTTTTTCTCGTAATTCCCCATGTCATTCCTCTTGTAATGCTTTTGTGACAAAACGTATTGTGGAGACCAGGTAGACTGCTAGTGAAAGATCTTGTAACGCTGATCAGTGTATAATGAAAATGTGTAGTACCTCAGTAAGAGTGGATAGTAGTCTCTGAGTGTTGTCAAGTTGCGCCCAGCAATCAGACAGACAGTGAGACATGTCTCTAACTTTCTCTCTGATTGGCGGGAGTCGGTCAAGGACAGACCCCAGCCCCGACCAGTCCAGCTCAGACCAACTCTCAACCTCTCCCAGCACCACTAGAGTCTCACTGTGGAGTTCCTACAAACACACGGACACAAAATACAGTCATTTCTATAATGATTTCATTAGGAATAACTGAATACTAAATCACACTTACAACTACTCACCATGGCTGACTCCCTGAAACTCTTGAACTTCTGCTGTTTGAGCGACAGGCGGCTGAGAGAGGGGGGGGGGTCTTTATAGTCCTCCAGCTGCTCTTGCACACGCTCTATCCCTTTCTCACACTGAGCAAAAGGAAAAGAGAGAAAGTCATTTGCACTATGTCTAATGGTGTTGCAATGGTAGACACAAATAGAGATTAGGCTCAAGAAATAAAATTGTTCTGAAAAAAGCAATGACCACTCTGGGCTTACTGTACACACACACAGCCACAGTCTACTTAGCGGGTAAGAGCTACTTAAGATAAAGGCTGCCTGGGGGGTTGTGCAATCTTGTGAAGAGACAGCAGTGAAGCCATAATAAGCCACAAGAGCCCATGTGAGCGATTTCACTATGATTAAAGGGTAGTAAAATCACTTATGGCCGTGAGTGGTTTAATGCTTACATAAATCAGTGATACATACTTCATATATATATATACACACACACACACACACACACACACACACACACACACACATATATATATA
>JBBIGA010019860.1:0-14573 GCA_037576975.1 Alestes dentex | reverse complement strand
ATATAGTGGCATGTTCTGGTTTAAGTGAAGTTGTATAGTTAGGAAATGGGGTGGGATTATTCATTTAGGATAAATGGAGACAGGTGGGAGGTGTAGAGAGAGAGTGGGAGGAGTTGTGGGGTCCTGGGGTGACAAGTTTGAAAGTTCAGGAGTTGAGGAAAAGTTCCGTATGGTGTGGCTGGGGCCGACCTTTTTTTTTCAAAATATAGGTGCGTCCACATTGAAAGACTAGCACTGTTGTGCCGCTACTAGCTTGTTAGCAATTACTATCTGACTGTGGTGTGATGGAGCCTTCAGTGTGGATTGACATGGGGAGGGAAGACAAGCAAGCCTACAAGGGTGAAACATGGTGGACCGAAAGACAGCGCAGGGCTTTGGGTGGTCTACTGAATAGCGGGGAGTTGAAACAGGAGCCCACAAGACTGTCCTGTGTAGCTGCTGCTAGTGGCTTTAGCCATCGCTTCGAGCCCGGTGGCTGGGCCCCAACCGGACAGGGGGGCGGAGCTTGCGGCCAAGATATAAACAAAGATGGTAGCACCCTCCAACTGCATAAGCCAGTAAGCCAGGATATAAACAAATGCATAAGCCGAAATATAGCGGCAAATCAGACTGAGAAGCTTTTCATGCCCATTTCGAACTTCTAGCCCAAGCGCACGCTTGATTGCAACACGTTGAGTAGTGCATTGGGACGGCATTTCGGGCAATGCTTCTGTGAGGAGCTCCTGCAATCAGAGCTGCATGATAGACAGAGGCATATAGGGGAACAATTGTGGATGCTGGCTAGTGACATTGAAAGTCTGACAAGTCAGGCACATGCACACATGTCATCTATGGTGCAAACTGAACTGGCCCATGATCAGTTTATCAGGGCCCTATCTCAGTGATGGGAAGGGACAGCTGAGGATAGTTCTGGGGGTAAGAACATAAGACACCCAGGTTGTGTGGCAGAGGTTCAAGATGTATGCATTCTAGGGCTAGACTTGAGGAACCATGGCTGTCTGCTGGACTTAGAGAAGGGTATGTTAAGCTTTGGGGGGGGGGGGGGGTCACACGGTATATATGGTGCAACAGGAACTGAAAATGGAACCCCAAAGAGGCAGGGTGTATGGGTGGGGCCATGCAGATCTTACACGAAAGTGCGTTATGCCCCTGAGGATAGTAGGGAGAGGGCGGTTTCAACAACCAGAGCTGCCCATGTGGTTCCAGAATACACCGGAGACATAGAAGCTGCAGATAAGAAAGGTGGGGAAGGGGTGCCTGGTAGGGAGAAGGACAAGATGGCAGTTCTGCAGGAGTTGTGGCAGAGTAGTGCCAGTGACTTGGAAGTGCAACAGCAGGAACAACTGTGGCAGGTGCTGATAGAATTCCAGGACTGTTTCTCCTGTGACAAGGGAGACCTGGGGAGGACCCATATTGTGCAGCATGCTATCGACACAGGGGGCGCTGCACCCATACAGCAGCGCCCACGGTGCCTTCCCCTGGGAGGACAGAAAGCAGCAGAGCAGGCCCTGGAAAAGATGCAGCGTGCAGGCATTATAGATCATTCAGAAAGCCCATTGGCATCACCAGTCATTCTAGTACCCAAGAACTAGAACTTTTTGTGTGGACTACAGGCAGTTTAATGAGGTCACCAAGAAAGATTCTTACCCCCTACTGCACGTGGATAAGTGCCTGGATCTGGTGGGTGGGTTCTCATGGATTTCTTCTTTGGACTTACAAAGCGGCTACTGGTAGGTTCCACTATCTGCCAAGGCACGACCCAAGACCGTGCTCTGCACCGGGAAAGGACTATGGCAGTTAAAAGTGCTATGTTTTGGCTGATGTAATGCGCCTGCCATATTTGAGTTCTTGATGGAGAAAGTGTTAGAGGGGGTCCCGCATACAGAATGCCTGTTTTTTTGGATGACCATCACCCTCACCCCTTCGGCCCACACCTGTGACAGGACCACACCCACCCCTTCTCCGCTAGCATCTGTGTCCAGGATAAATGGGTGCACTTGTCAAGGCTATTTGCAAGGCTTGGAGAGCCTTTGCACAGTCCTCTGACCAGATGAACTTCTGATCTTTCTGAAGCAACTTGTACAGGGGGGCTGCAACACATGAAAACCCCCGCACAAGCCTTCTATAATAGGAGGCCAACCCCAAAAAGTTTTTCAACTCCTTGTGGTTTGTAGGGGTGGGTCACTCACATATGACCTGCACCTTCTCCTCTGCGGGAGGTTAGGATACAAGAGCGGCACACAGAGACGGACACAGAGGGCAGACAAGACTGTGGGACAACCCCACTGGAGAGCAGGGTGTTACAGCTGATGCATGTTACAGACTGGTCTGCAGAACAAAAACAAGACCCTGAGCTGCATAGCATGGGTAGAATGTCATAGCATGGGTAGAAACCCAGCAACAACAACCCTGGGAGGAGGTGGCAGCTCTCTCCCCAGTGACAAAAGGGCTGTGGGCCAAGTTTGATGCCCTGCGGCTGTGGGATGGGGTCCTCCAACAAGCCTGGATGGAACCAGTGTTCTGCCTTTCATTGCTACTTGACAAAAACTGCTTCCAAGCGCTACAGCGCATGCGTACGTCAACATTACGCCATAAATCTCCAAGTGCAGAAAGTTTTTGCCACTCTTGCTTGTTTGCCAAAAGCAGAGGTTTGTATGTTATTTTTAACGTGGTTTATCTTAAACTTTTTTAGTGATTTGTTGATATTTGTTTATTTCATGCTTTAGACACTTTGAGGTGATTGTTATTATACTGTTTACATTTGTACGCACTCCGAATTCTGTACGTATGGGATCAAATTCTACCATTAAACTCCGTACACGTGTATTTCAGTTGCTTGTTGGGACTACTTTAAACTGTGGGTTTTGTTTTAGTTAGAGTAGAAATATTACATTTACATAGAAAAGTAAATCTTCGTTGTTGTTTAACCTAGAACTACATTTGTTCGATACAAAGGGATTACATCTTTTGAGAGCAAGGTCTGTGTGTCCACGTTTTCAGAGTCAAGAAAGCCAGAGTTGTTTTTGTTGGTGAAAGAACTTTAACAACAAAAACAATTTCTGAATATGTATAGCTTACTCTGAAAATGTCAGAACATAGGTATACTAAGCTACATAAAATGTGTGACCTCTGCAGTAGATGGGCACATTTTAAATGTGCAAAATACAAGAAAAACTCGTCCACTTTTGTTTGTGGCAAATCTTCAGAAAAATAAACTTTGTTATAACTGAGGAACTCTTTCTTTATCACATATGATGCCCAGAATGTGATTAAAACCAGAAAAAATACATGGGGCATAGGAAGCTAATAACTACTTCGTCAATGATGATTATTATATGAAACTTTACTTGCGTAGCATAAAACTATGTGTAAAAAACTGCTACCCCACTGAAAACTATAGGCAGCAGTTTCTGGCAGCATAAATCCTTATACAGATGTCCATTCAGGAGTATGGGTAGGAAATTTTGACAACGTACCAACAGATTTAACTGAAAATTTCTGCTACGGTAGCATATTCTGGCAAGGCAGCAAAAAATGTCAGAACACCGGCAACTGGGGAAAAGTGGTGGCAGGTGGTGGTACCTAGAGCAATTCAGTAGATAGTTCTGAAGGCTGTGCATGGCTATGTAGGCTCCGGTCACTTTGGACACTCCAGTGTCCAAAACCCTCCGCCATCTTCATCAAGTCTTCTACTGGGGGAGAATGGAGAGGGATGTTGCAGACTTTTGCCGGGATTGTGACACCCCGCAAAAGCCCTCAAGGCAAGACAAGAGCACAATTGCAGCAGTTTCATGTGGGGGAACCTACAGGAGGAGGAAACCATTTCATACTCACTGCCAGACCAGGAGGCAGAGACAGTTGCAAATGCTCTGGTTGAGGGAATGTTCAGTAGACTGGGGGTGGGGGGGGTGGGATGGGATTCATTTAGGATAAACGGAGACAGGTAGGAGGTGTGGAAAGAGAGTGGGAGGAGTTGAGGGCTCTTGGGGGGACAAGTTTGAAAGTTTGGGAGTTGGGGAAAAGTTCTGTATGGCGTGGCTGGGGCCAACACCAGCTGTACTCATACTGTGATCAGAGCATCCCTTTCAAATTGAAAATTGTTTCCTATCTGCGCATCCAAACTGAATAAAATCTGTTTTCCATCAGTTTCAGGCACACAAGCAACATCTTGAATTCTTTCTGCTTGAATCTGTCCTCTTCAGTTTCTGACTGGATCACACAGTTGCCGCTACATTATACAGTCTGGCAGGGGTAAGGACACTGTTAGCCACAATCTAAATGTTAAAGCTGCACAACACATGACTGTTTTTCTGAGAAATGAAAGACGTAGAGACATGCTGCTGCAAATAAATCTAAAGTATGCTTCCATGTTATGTTATGTTATTGAATGTTTGTTTCATCCCCTCAACACATGCTGCTATCTCTTTTTATTCATGGCACAAACATTAAGTCACTTTTCATAACCACGTGCACGATTAATCTGTTATTTTATTATATCTATTATAGTTATTTGTTTCTTTGTTAGAGTTATTTTAGATGTATTATATCTGTTATAGTTATATGTTACTTTGTTAGAGTTATTTTGTCATTACGTTTGCACTATTACTACTTTTCTTTTTTAAACTCTTTATTGTCTGTCTTTATTCCTCTTGTTGCATTGAGCATGTTTAGGACAAAATAATTTCCCTCAGGATAAATAAAGTTCTTTCTTATCTTTTCTTATCTTATCTTATCAGGTAAGGACAGTCTAGTGTTGGAAGTTCTTCAAATTCCATTATACATCTTTATGAATTGGCATCCACTAAAGTACCCAAATAATACAATGAATGATAGACAAAAAGTAGCACAGTTTATAACACAATTTCCCATCACATACATTTAGTTCTCTAAATCCTTGAGTTAGACTCCTTGTGCTCCATTCACCAAGCATTTGTAAACTGACACCACCAACAACCAGTTGTAAATAGTTAAACAACTATTTTGGAACTATCGTAAGGGCATTATTAAACATGATAATGTTTTTCACCTGCAAGTTCTAAAGGTTCTTCTACGGCTTCACTCTGAAGAAACCTTTAGTGGCAACTTTTTTTAGCAGGTGACAAGTGGGATGTCTGTGCATACATCCTCATCAGGCTTTAACTGTCTTCCTGCCAAGGGTTCGTGTGCAAAGATAATGAACAAAACAACACATGGCCAACTTTAAGCCAATAGACAGATCCTCTATAATCCCTCTACAATTTGTAACATGTCTAATACAAACACATGGGCAAATAGCTGCTAGCCAACTCCTAATGGTAGAAGTTATACATGCTGCAGTGTGTTCTCACAGTAGCCAAGCACTAAGCAACTAACAGTCTCCCTGGCTTTCATCTGAAGTAGACAGCCAATATATAACATTTATATATATATACTTCCACTCTGTTTGGATCTTTCGGTTTAGCGCCAATTACTGAGGCTGGGGTTGCCTTTATGTTTTGGACAAATGCTGAGTGCAAACACAAGCTCTTTGGAATTAATTTAACTTAAGAAACCCAAACCCCCTGCTAATATTTCTCAGACACTCAAGGATTTGTCACTGTCAGTGTTGTAGTCAGGACTTTGACTGCGAGTGTGTCTTTTTGGGATCTGTGCACTAGCCAGCACAAACCCTTTGATTTCACGTCCTTTAAAGAAGTGCAGCTGCCAAAAGCCATTGTGAATGACAGACCATGGACTGGCTGGAGGAGATATGAGCTCATATATCATTATGGAAGTGGTGAAGATACGCAACATCTGCATGATATCTTCTAGTGTCACTTATCAGTCCTCTTTCTCTCGCCCTCGCTCTCTTTGCCTCTTTCTATCTATTTGCAATTTCACACACTGTTCTCATTCTTCTCTTCAATGATTTGAGGTAGTGAGTAGAGAGAAACCAGTACAAACATTGTGAAGAAGGCAAAAATACTGATCAATGACTTCAAGTCTTCAGATTCAGTCAGAATGTAAGTTTCCTGGAGAAAGAGACAGAGAGAAGGAAAGCAGATTCTCAGCTTATGTGGAGTAGCAACGCCACTCTCCAGCATGACTGTCCGGAGAGCTGAAGCTGCAGAGCCTTCTCCTTCAAATGCTGGAAGTTCCTGGGAGAGTTAGCACAAGAGCACGTATGTCCAACACAAGGGTTAGAGATGAGGGCTGATGACGGAGTTTGCCATGATGGATACAGTACGCTAGACTTTAACGGAAACAGAACACACAGGGCAAGGCACACGAACCGATGACAAGAGTAAACCAATTCACATAATTAAACACAGGTTAACACACAAGGGGGGACACCTGATACACAAACCCTAACTAATGAGCGGGGCAACCAGGTGTTCAACTATGAGGGACACAGCTGACGCAGAAGGCAGGCGCCTAACACCCACCTAAACCTACACAAACAGATACATGAGACAAGGGGACGTGACAGACACGCCTCTTCCTAGCGGTCCAGGAACCCAGACCGCTGGGGAGGGCGTGGCAGAAGCGGCCCGGACGTAACAGTGATAAATGTTCTTTGGATCAGTGCCATGGAACATTAGCACCCAAACTTTACCCCTTCTGACACAATACACCTGATGTACAACAGTTTTTATTCATAACTGACACTAATTTTACATTAGTGTTGCTTCTGTAGATGCTTCCGTAGAACTTAGGCCTCAATTCCAGAAATGCTGAAGTAATATATCTTAATTCCAAAGACATATAGAAGGGTGTTTGGCAAAAGAAGTACAAATTTACTTAGAAAAGTGTAACTATTGAAGAAAGTAATTGCACTGCTTCAGCAATTTCCCAGTTGCCACAGTATCTAGGTAGTATCTCGGTGGTTGCTATGGTATCCTGTGTGACTGCTAGGCTGTCGATAACAGTTGAATTTCTGGTGGTTGCCAGGGAGTTCCAGGTGAGTACTAGGCTGTTAATAGTGGCATATTTTATCGTGCAAACAATGATGTGGGGTGCACAAACTTTTTCCTGCCTATTCATTCCTAAGAGGAAAAAAACAGAAACAATCTCATCAAAAACCCACATACGAGCACACCACTCTTGGGGAATCCAAAGCTGATTCCATATTTCATATTCTTTAAATGAGTTAGCAGAAAAAATATAAATCTATTAACATCCATGTGTGTGTGTATTTTTCATACAGACTACACAGAGATACTGTAGCAGAATCTCTCATCCTCTGTGCATGCAGGTGTGGGCAAATTTTAACACCACTGTGTAGAAGCGAGTCTTGTGATTCCTGAATGCCTTGACTCAAGGAATCAATGAATTTTAGAATTGTCGCATAGCCCTTGTATTACTGTACTATAAATGTGATAAACTGTGCAAAGGCTGTAGTCGATACAAGGGCACACACACGTATATATCTATATATATATGGACACTCTTGCACTCATAAATAAAATGTGTAATGTGTGTGTGTGTGTGTGTGTGTCTGTGTGTGTGAAAGATAGAGAGAGAAGAGAGAAAAATACAACCACAAACTCAACCAGTGAAACTACCTTGAGTACACCACTTTAAGTATACATGACAAACTTTCAAACAAATAAGAATAAATAAAAATACCAAACCATTTCCATGATTGTTATTTGTCTGTTGATCTTAAGATTGGTATGTTCCCACACAAATTGAAGGACCGTATCTGTAAAGGAGTCTTCATATACATTATTTACAATTCAGGTGAGTAACCTCAGGAAAGAACAACCTTTTTTAGTCAATAAGTTCGTCAAACTAGCAAATGGCTTCTTCAAAAAACAGTTTTTTGGTGGCTTCACTCAAAGAACCCTTTGTGGCACCTTTTTATGCAACGGTTTTATTAAAACCTTTGCACTGTCCAAAAAACATACTGCCAAGTTATGAACCATTTAGGAACCTTTATTTTTAAGGCTGATCCACTCCAGCTGAACAAACATCTCAAAATTACCACTTGAAGAAAAAATTTGGAAAGTCATGACAAAGAAAAAAAAAAAAGAAAGGACATCTTTCCCTGATCTACCAAAAACAAGTTTGAAGATTTTGTTCACTGTTGTTAGAGATCTGACAGTATGGAAAATCATGGGGAAAAACTATATTTTGACTTATCTTTCCACTGAGTAATGTCAGGAAACAGATGCTATCTGCTGTCTAGCTTCTTATCAATCAAGTTGTTTCTTCCAGGATGCCTCAGAGACTCAAGGCCTGCATCAGATTAATCTTTAAGCAACAACACTCACAAATTTTGGGGAACTGTTGCATAAAAGCTAATGTGGATTTAAATCACTTTACAGTCAGTAGACAACAAGTGGGCAACCATTCAGTCAGAGCATATTCAGATTCAGACAGAAAGTGGGAGACAGAGAGTGAGGATACGCCAGAGAGACAAGACTGAGAAATGAGAGAGAGAAGAGAAAGAGCAGTGTAGTGACAGCGTCCCCCACTCATATTATTATAAAGCTCTGCACTACTAAGAGTTTAACAAAGACAAGAGTCCCCTCATTCATCTGGTCCTAAACTGTGGGTTATCACTCTCACTAACAGACTCAGGGTGAGATGCAACAAATCTGATCAGAATTAAGAAAAAATACAAAATGATTCTGATTTATAAGGTATCATTACTTCCTTTAACTTCAACAAAATACATAGCATTTTACAATATTTAAAGTATTTGTAAACAGTAAAATCAACATAGTTTAAATACATTTATTTAACATTGTTTGTAGTAAATACATTTATTTATTAACTCATCTAACTGGGAGTTCCTATGTGTCACTCAGATTTCAGCAGACACACACAAACTTTCAACAAAGTACAGACTATTACTTTTCTGATGTGACAATAATTTTTTTAAAGTAGTTTTTAAAGTAAAGTGGCCCCTTATAGTCACACATGAACACACCACAGCACACAGTGTGAACTTCTTTATCTGCATTTAACCCACTCACCAAGTGAGGTAGGGGGCTGCCACCAATGAGGGGAGCCCGGCGAGCAGTGTGTGGGGATGGTACCTTGCTTAAGGGTCAGTGATGACACTAGCAGTGCTGGGACTTGAACCCACAACCTTCTGATTGCAGGGGCAACGCCCTAACCACTAGGCCAACAGCTGCCCCAGCTGTTGTATCCGTGTTACAATTTTACCATTCGGCAGCAAGTTCTCTCCCTACAGTGTCATCCCACACCTGACTGGTGTATGCTATCTAGCCTGCCTATGGGGCTATACACCTGTGTTCTGATAAGCACAGACACACCCAAGTTGTTAACCTTGTGACCCCCTCTTGAACCCATGCATGCTCTGCTGCCTGTATAGGCTATGTAGTAACCATAGGAGGAGGTCGAACAGGAACTGAATCAGGTCTCATATAAAACATTAGTACAGTTAGCCACTGGAAAGGGCTGGTGTAATACGTTTACAGCATTTAGCTAATAGAGATTAGAAGAGGATCTGAGGATCTTTCCCTATGTCGTTGTGATCATCTGAGCCAACTTTCAGCTACCTTGTTTTGAGCAATATCATGTTGACTGTCTGGTAGTTTGCTGGTTGTGTCTGTATTGACATTTGTCTCATCTAATTAGATACACTGTTTTTGTCGGGAGAGATTAACATGTTCACCATGTGTTTCAGATAAACTTGCATTTTCAGGTTCTTCTGAGACATTTTCTCCATCAGATAGATTTCCCTGTGGCAAGTAATCAGCAAGAGACTCATTTTCATTTGTAATGAAAAGGTCTCAGTTGTGTCCTACGCATCAGCAGGATTTGTCACATCCTTTTTCTCAGTATTTGGGAATTTCAGGTGAGTGAGGTTCTTCAACTGGCTGATGGGTGAGATTCCAGTTAGGGGGACCAAGAGTCCAGTCAGGATTTAAAGAAACAACATCGTTAGTCATTCCCTCTTTCCCAGTGTTTAGACAGTCATGGATGGTAGTGAATTTAATGGTGCTCTGACTGTGGTTACCATGAAACCAGTGAACTAAACATTCATCCTCCAGATCACTTTGGCAGCCTCCGTTTTAATGATACCTGTTGTCTGAATTGTCTGTTGTCTGCGGGTAGGTTTGAAGCTTTTCTGGGGCAACTGGTGAACTAGTGGTTAGGGCGTTGCCCCTGCAGTGAGAAGGAAGTGGGTTCGAATCCCAGCAGTGTTAGTGTTATAACTGAGGTTCCCTTGAGCAAGGTACTGTCCCCACACACTGCTCCCTGTGTGCCCCTCATCGGTGGCAGCCCCCTGCTTCACTTGGTGAAAGTGTTTTTATATTGTTCACACAGTGTGCTGTGGTGTGTTGACTATAAGGGGCCATTTTACTTTTCTGCTGCTATCATGGGGAGAAAACGAAATAGAAGCAGCAGATCAGGATGTAAGATACACATGGTACCCTCTCTTACAGTCTTACAGTATATCCAGGGATATACTTATATCCAGGGATATACTTACAACATGCTTGACTACAAGTTTGTGCTTGCCACATAGTCATACATTCCCTACTAAGACCCTGTATGCCATTTCAAGGCTGGAGGTGGTCAATTTATCAGATCTAGTCTTGTTTCTATCTGTAACTTACTGTTCATTTCAAGAAGCCAATTGGTAGCTCTCCTAAATGGGATCTGAGATTTTGTACTGTGAATCCATAAACTAGGTCATCAGGCAGTCAGGGTTTAGTCTTGAATATTAACTCAAGTGAACCTTGTTACTTTATTATGTGGACAACAACAGGAATGTAATAACAGTTTTACAAACTCTCCAATTCACATTCAGTTCGTTCTCCAGTGTTTCTAACATGCCTAACAACTTCACATAGATCCTAGATCCTAGGCCTTTGGAAACTACGTAACCACTCAGCCAGGCCATAAAAGACAATAAAGTCATCCCAAAAGCATTTAGCAGCTGTCCTCAATTTCTGATGAGAACAGCAATCGCAAACCTAGTATAATGATCAGTCAGTACTAGGACATACTTTGTATTGCTTTTCTCAGGCTTAAGCATCAGGAAATCTTATAGTTATCAGGGGCACTGTTTTTTTCAGGAAGATTTTTCTGCATGTACAGTGGTCAAACTTTGCGCTCTACATACATATGCGGGCAACGTTTCCTGGTAAGATCTAGTTTTGACAAGATCTAAAGTTCTGTCAGTACCCTAATGGCCTGTATCACTGTGTAAAATCTGCAGCACTGATTCTCAGTACTGCTGGTAGAACTCGTTGGTATGTATCCTGATCTCGAGCCCATCTATTTTTCATGTAACCCCTCAGCAAGTTCCATCTGGGCAATCATCTCAGCTCTCTACTTCTCTTTAAGAATGATCACTGGTAAGCCATTTCTCCTTTGCAACAGAGTTCTCTGGAACTGCATCTGCCGAGACTACAAGGGACCCAATGAGAGCAATACCACAATTACTGGTAATTTTAACTCCAAAATGATGAATTTCACTAATTGCTCTGACAGTTCATCACTTCTTGGGCCCCTGTTGAGTGAAACAGTCTATGCACACTTGCTCGTTCTTAGACTGGGCATCTTAAGAAGTTCTCCATGGGGCTATTAGGAGAGGCTGTCATTGTTCAGTGTTAACTTGCCTGCCCAGTACTGGAATTTAAAGTATTGGTGTAGTAGTTTTATAGTGGCGTCTAACCTGGCAGATGAGATTCCAATAGTCGATACATACATGAGCCTAATAACTGCACAATCACATTGGGGGAGGAGTACAGGGATTCAGATTCAGACATCTTGAACATGCATAGGCAAGATGCACTGCTCATATGATACTTCACCTTGTCAGTGCATCCAAAATCTAAAACATGGTGAGCGAAGCCTTCAGGCATCTCATAGATTTGTGTTGATGTGCTGTTTCCACCCTAGTGATTTTGGAGAACAGCCAAAGTTAAAGCACAAACCTGACTTTGAGTTGTTTTTTGTTTTGTTTTTTGTTTTTTTATATTAAAATAGTGGCATTTATCACATGGTGTTATGACAGAATGCTACGGAACACTCCAAGTTCAGCAATGACACAGGTATATATAACTGACACCCTGCTCTGATTAATTTTAGATTTTATGAGGCACATTAGCAGGTGATCAGACAAGGTTTTACGCAAAAGCCATCAGGTAATGATGACTGGGCAGGAGGTCCTGTAATGATCCATTTGTCTGCATAGGGATTATGAACGTTGTTTGATCCTTCAAGAACAAATGTGTGGCCAGCCAGACTATCAGCAGGAATCTTTCTCATTTTTTTGACGAATCATATAATATCATGTCTGTGTTCTGTTTCCATCTTAATTTGAGTGTGTTCAGTGCTGCTCTGTAACCAAAAGGACCTGGTCCGTGTTTCAGAGTCTTAATGTTTGAGCACTTTTCATATAGGACATCATCCCTCTCTATGTAACCCAAATAAGGGACAGATCATCTGGTTGGACGTTTAACCTCCAATAGATTATCAAGTGGTTTGATGTCTTGACTTGATCAATTCTGTTTTCAAAATGACTCTATAGTCACACTGTAGTCACTTGAAAGCCAGCATCTAGAAGACAGCTAGGTGCTGTGGACCTGTTTTCTGAATGGCAAAGCCATGTCAGTATTGTTAACCCTTTGTAATCTTGATTATACACACACACACACACACATACACCCACTCATAAACTAACTATTAGCTGAGACTCATATGTGTATCTGTAGTTTTTTGTGTGTAATATTCACACTGATCAGCTACAACTTTTAAATCACTGATGGGTGTAGTGAATGGAATTGATCATCTGGTTACAGTGGCACCTGTCAAGAGGTGGGATGTATTAGGCAACAAGGGGAGAGTCAGTTCTTGATCCTGATGTGTTGGAAGAAGGATAAATGGACAAGCATGAGGATCCTCAGCTTTTGACTAGGTCATGGCTTGAGGAATGTGTCAGAGCATCTCCAAACTGGCTGGTCTTGTGGGATGTTCCAGAAATACCCACAAGTTAGTACCCACTAAGAGTGGTCCAAGAAAGATGGCTCCCGGGTGGTGCAGATGTCTAAGCATTGGCCCTATCATCAAGAGCTGATGTCATAGCACAATAGTCTTTGCTTTTTCTGGGTCGATAGGAGTCACTAGAAGGACACTGGAAGGTTGTCCCAAGGAAGGATAACCAGGGAACCAGTGACAGAGTACCTGTGAGAAGCCAAGCCTAGCCCCTCTGGTCCAGATAAGAGAAACTGTCTGGCTATGACAGAAAGCTGTCAGGACACAGTGCTATATATGGGGCTGCATAGTTGCAGACCAGTTAGAACATCCATGTTGACCTCTGTCCATCACCAACAGTGGCTGAAATGGACATGTGAGCATCAGAACAAGGTCTGATGAATCATGTGGAGGACTGGATGCATGCATCGCTTACCTGGCCATCAAGATGCCAACACTATGGAAAGAAGACAAGCAAATGGAGGCAGTGTGATGCTCTGGGCAATGTTCTGCAGGGAAACATTGGCTAACCCGAGCTGATCTAGCAGGATAGACATTTAAAGGCAAATGTGGCATCCTACAATATTTTACAAGTACTGAGCTCTTCAATATAAGCCATTCTTCTGCCAGTGTTAACTTATGGATATTGAATGACTGTGTGCTTGATTTTATACACCTGTTACCAGTTGTGGCTAAGACACCTGAACTGAATAAACAGGAGGCCCGTATGCTACAGAACCTTTTACCAGATGGGAGGAGAGAAAAGAGAGTGTGTGAGGGGTTAGTGGGGTCGTCCACAATGCTGGTGGCTTTGCAGATGCAGCGTGTGAGGTAAATGTCTGTGACAGAGGGGAGAGAGACTCCAATGATCTTCTCTGCTGTTCTCACAACCCTCTGTTTTGTCTTGCGGTCCGAGATGTTGCAATTCCCGTACCAGGCTGTGATGCAGATGCAGAGAATGCTCTCTATGGTCCCTCTGTAGAACATGGTGAGGATCGGGGGTGGAAGGTGCGCTCTCCTCAGTCTCCGCAGGAAGTAGAGATGCTGCTGGGCTTTCTTGGTGATGGAGCTGGTGTTGAGGGTCCACGTGAGGTTCTCCATGATGTGAACACCAAGGAACTTGGTGCTCTGGACGATCTCCACCGAGGAGCCGCTGATGCTCAGCAGGGAGTGATCATGTTGTGCCCGCCTGAAGTCAACAACCATCTCCTTTGTTTTCTCCACGTTCAGGGACAGGTTGTTGGCTCTGCACCAGTCCGTCAGCCGTTGCACCTCCTCTCTGTACGCTGCCTCATCGTTCCCACTGATCAAACCTACCACAGTTATGCCATCGGCGAACTTGATGATGTGGTTCGAGCTGTGTATTGCTGCACAGTCGTGGGTCAGCAGCGTGAACAGTAGAGGGCTTAGCACACAGCCCTGGGGGGCCCCTGTGTTCAGCAAGGTGATGCTGGAGATGTTGCTCCCGATCCTGACTGACTGAGGCCTCCTAGTCAGGAAGTCCAGCACCCAGTTGTAGAGGAAGGTGTTTAAGTCCAGCAGTCTTCTCAATCAGATGCTAAGGAATGATGGTGCTGAATGCTGAACTGAAGTCTATGAACAGCATTCTAACATAAGTGTCCTTTTTGTCCAGGTGGGTGAGGGCCAGGTGA
>JBBIGA010019822.1:0-14575 GCA_037576975.1 Alestes dentex | reverse complement strand
GTGTGTGTATGTATGTGCGTATGTGAATGTGGGTTCAGCTGTTCGTGTGTGTGTGTGTGTGTGTATTAATCTCTTTGTGAGGACCAAATGTCCTTATAATGACAGGGATACTGTAGAATCTGTAGAATTGAGGAATTTTGCTGGTCCTCAAAAGTAAACATGCTGTTTTTCAATATAAATGTAATTTTTTTAGGGAAAAACTCAAGGAGTATGAAGAGCCTTTTGGAGGTTAAATATCAGGGTCAGGTTTAGGGTCTGGGTCAAGGCTAGTGTTAGGGTTAGTATTAGGGTTAGGTTTAAGGTTAGAGTTAGGATTAGGGTTGGGGTTAGAGACTTTCCCCGTCTCACGGCATTTCAACCTGTTTCAACCGCTTTGCAAACAAAAACAATAAGGAATCAACTTATTATTTCTCTCCCACTGTTACCTCTGATACTGGCAGTCACCAGTTACCACTGATACTGGTGGTGTTACACACTGCGCATTAAAATACAGGGTAGCGAAGCGTTGTCCTAGCACGAAAAAGTGAAGTGCTGTCATAGCACGACAAAAAGCCCTAAAGCGTGATCGCAGCGGGTATTTTGATTACATTGTATATCGTGATGGCTTCACAAAAACTCATGAGCCCAGGCTCATACACACATATACACGCTTAAGTTGGTGAAGTGAAGTGTTGTCCTAGCACAAAAAAAGCCCTAAAGCGTGATCGCAGCACGTATTTTGATTGCATTGTACATTCTATATTAACATATAAAAACATTTGAACATAAGGTATGAATTGTAACATAACCTTTGCACAAAACTGACAATGGCACAGATTGGACCAAACACACCTGGTCTGAATAACCAGGTATGTTTGAGGAGAAGACCCACCAAACTGTGCCCTTCTGGACTTGACCTTGGACACCCTGGTATAACCTGCACAACAGTTATGGCACATTTCAAATTAAACTTTAAAGCCCTCTCAGCTAGAAACACATATACAGTGAGACGAGGCGGCATTTATCCAGATTTTACAGAATACAAACGACCCATAGAATACACATAAACAAATAAAATCTAAATATAAACCCTGTACTAGAAGAAAAATGTGCAATGTTGAACAGGCCTGTGCAATTACAGTACATGGTAATTTTTTTAACCTTCAAAAATTGTGCAATGTTGCCTCAGCAGTCAAAAAGGAAAGTAAATAATATCATTTCAATACAATTACGTATCCTCTGCAGACGACTTTCTTTTTCTCTTTTAAAATTAAAAGAAAGCCTGAATATGAACTATTGTATGTTTACATTATTTATGTTATGTTTAGCAAAGAAATATTAAGTGTGCATTAAAATATGCAATTGTAGGAATTTATTTACACTTAGAACATCAGTAAAAGCCTCAAACATGACAATGGGTGTTCAAAAAGAACACAACGTTGGGACTTCCCACTTAAGTTGAGTTTTATAAGGTAACAGCTACTAAATAAATCTGTTTTTTACAGAAATTGACTAATTTACATTAATGTCAAGGAGTGTGACAGGAGTGTGACATGAGCCCGGCGCAGGATTCATCAAGATGATGAACGTTCAGTCTTCCAGCTCATGAAAGGAGAATTAAATGAGGTTCAAGCGCCAGAAGTGACAATAGACCTGCAGGGGGTTAACCTGTGCAGAATCAGGGATCGCCTTGAAGACAAATGTAATGTCATAGAGTTAGAAAGCGATGGTGGTGACACATTCCTTCCAATATCCAGTGATTACTAAATTTTCCCTATAAATAATTTTAAACAAAAATATTCAAATAAAACCACTGTTTTCTGTCAGTGTTTGAAATACAAACAGTTATCAGTTCTGTTTCTCTACTGTGAGTCCCGCTGAAGCTCTGTTTGTCTTTAAGAAGCTCCAGAGCTCAGTGTAGTACTTGTGTGAATATAGGAGAGAAAGAGGATGAGTACACATCACATTTGGTGTTCAATAAGAGACTAGTGTT
The DNA here is from genome assembly GCA_037576975.1 of Alestes dentex. NCBI lineage: Eukaryota > Metazoa > Chordata > Actinopteri > Characiformes > Alestidae > Alestes > Alestes dentex. The sequence continues at coordinate 12,603 of JBBIGA010019822.1, read as the reverse complement.
GCACTGATACTCAAAAAGTATACCCTGTCCGTGATACCCTGTCCTTGTATTTATGATATGATATAGTTAACAGCATGTATAGATGGAAAAGCAAGACCACTGATTTGAAAAATAATTGTGCGTGCCTTAAATGCACCTCCAGTCAGGTGACAAATTTAAATAAATAATTTCTTGTGTTCCCATTATGTATGATGTACAAGTACTTTGATGTTAATGTATGGAAGATGATTGCACTATGGCTGAAGTAAAGTTACCTATTTTGTGTTCCTATCAATGTCAAAATCAAACCTTTGACACGACTGACCACTCTGTTTTACTAGACAGACTAGAAAACCTTGTCGTGGTCACTGGAACAGCCTTATCCTGGTTTAGATCATACCTGACAGACCACTATCAGTTTGTAAGAGTTAATGGGGAATCCTCAGCCCAACCAAAGTAAAATATGGTGTCCCTCAGGGTCCTGTTTTAGGACCTCTTTTATTTATTTTGCACATGCTGCCTTTAGGGATGATTATTCTGTAGAAGATACACAATCAATCCCAATGGTAAACTTATATCTCTGCCAATCCCAATGATAAACTTAGATTAAATAAGATTGAGGACAGTGTTAAAGATATAAAAGACTGGATGTCACATAACTTTCTCTTACTCAACACAGATAAAACTGAGGTCCTTCTTCTAGGTCACGAAGGCTGCTAGAAGCAAACTGTCAGGTCTAATGCTTGAGCTTGCTGGTTCCTTCGCCTCTCCAATTTTAGCCGTAAAGAATCTCTGTGTCACTATGGATCCCAATCTTTCATTCGACACACGTATAAGTACTGTTACTAAATTAGCTTCCCTTCATTTACGAAATATTGCTAAGAAGTGCATTATGTCTCCATTATGCAGAAAAATTAGACCATGCCTTCCAGACTCGATTATTGCAACAGCCCCTTGTCAGGCTGCTCCAACAGCCTCTTGTCAGGCTGCTCCAACAAAAATCTAAATAAGCTTCAACTCGTCCAGAATGAAGCAGCTAGAGTCCTCACTAGAACCAGGGAATTTGACCACATTAGCCCAATATTGTCAAGACTTCATCGCCTTCCAATCAAATTTCGTATTGACTACAAAATTCTACTATTGACATAGAAAGCCTTAAATGGCCTTGCACATGATTACCTCAGTGAACTTATCTCTTACTATGAACCTTCACGGTCACTCCGATCTCAAGGTGCTGAGTACTTACTTGTCCCCAGAACTATGAAAGCTTCATCAGGGGGAAGAGCGTGCTCATATATAGCCCCCAAGCTTTGGAATGCCATTCTGAACAACACTCGGGACTCAGACACAGTCTCAGTTTTTAAGTCCAGGCTGAAAACATACTTGTTTAGTCAGGCTTTCTGTAATAAAGTTTTCCTGTTAGATGAAAGGTGTAGAGCCGGCAGTGGGCACAGAGAATTCCAGTAAACTGGGACACTGGTGTTATCACTCCACCACTCCTCACGTTCACTCAGGTTTGTGACGGTGGAGTGGAGGTGCGCCGGTGTCTAGGGGCGCTCTCACGCCCATCATACCTTTCGGTTCTGCCCTTTCTAGCTATGCTTCTTTAGCAAGATACACCGGAGCCTTAACATGCACTCCTCAATCCTCTGCAAATTTAAACAGAACTAACTTCTCCACATTTGTCTAGCCCAGCTGATCACCGCGGGACCCCAGGTCACCACCTTCCCGGGCCTGCTATCGCTGGGACCCTGTGCCAAATTGTCCTCAACTGATCGGCTCCATTCCTGATTTGCTGAGCTTCCCCAGGTTTCAGTAAGGCCTTCACTCGAGAAGACCCCCATAGCCTCTTTACACTTTTTACACTCTGCAGGCATCAGTATCCAAGTCAACGCTGTTCTCCAAAATTTGGACGGGAGTCAGAAGTGATGAGCTGGAGGTTAGCAAGAGCTAGAACCCCAAATGCACACATATAAACACACACACACACACACACACACACACAAAAACGCAGTGGCAATCTGGCCATGTCTCATTCGTCACTCAAGATGGAGCGGCGAGGGACAGTCGTGGATGGCTGGAAGCCGTCCAGATTAATTATTAAGGTGTGTAAGAACCCGCTCGGCTAGCTGGCTAGCATTTGTTCCCGTCCCCCTCCATGACAGTGACTCTGGGGCCTCTCGCGTCTGGACCTCCAGAAACCAGAGGTGCCCTGTGATTTATGGAAGATCGTTTCAGACGCTACCTGCTGAATCCGTAAACAACATTGATCCATCTCTCTCCTTCACTCACGCGAACTGCTGCCAGTTTGAGGTATGGCACGCTATTAGCATAGCAGTGCTGGCTAATAACATGAATCAAGGCCTGAAGAGATTAGCAACGGGATTCTGAACGAAATCGATTTTTTTCACAGATTAAAAAAGAACCGAGACCACCCATACTGCGTCAAGAAGGACCCGAGGCCCAAAGAAGTTTGCTTATATGTTATCTATCTCCTGATCAATGTCATTATCTGTCCCAACTGATACCAAGGGGCTCTGAACTATAGAATGGAGGAACTTTCACAAACCTGCTTAACTTTATAAGAGAATGACAAAACAGTGGTCTCAAAGTGTTTGTAAAAACTGTGTAATTCCACATTATCAATGCATGCAATTCAATTTTAACAGTCCCACCACACTGATGCAGTTTGGAGTGTCTAGAATGGCTGTTCTACAGGTCTTGCTGAAGTGACTGACCCTGCAATGCTTTCAGGGTGGCAATTAAATTCTCAAAGCAACGTTCAAACGTCCAGGCATCCCATGCAGTAAAGGGTGTCACTGCAGCAAAAGGGCGGAGCAATCAATATCTTGAATTCATAGGAAACACCAGAGGGACAGGTGTCTACAAACTTTTGGCCAGATTCAGTCATCAGTCCCACCACATTGAAGCAGTTTGGAGTGTCAAGAGCAGCTGTTCTACATGTTATGTTTTGCTGAAGGGCAAAAAGAGAAAGACAAGAAAGCCGGAGGCTGGTGCTGGACATGGCCTCCGTTCAGGGCAGACAAATGAAAAGTAATTGAGTCGGGCGCCGTGGAAAAGCAGCTGTCATCCTGAATACTGATCAGCAGGAGCGTGATCGACAGGCAAGAGCAGAAAACAAAGCCCCAAAGCACAGAGGAATTCGTCTGAGGAGAGAGGGAGAACATGCAAATTGCTAAACAGGCATCCGGAATGGACTGGCAAGAAAATGGAGAAGAGACTGAAGTCCGTCCCTCTCCTGGGACATCGCTCCACAAATGAACATCATGTTAGTGGTCTTCTGACAGGCAACGACATCCTCCACATCCAATTATTTTCCACAAGCCTTCAACATCCGCAGGAAAGCGTGACAAGAACCACTTCTGAATACTTTTCCATCTCAATTGGGACTGAGACTGTGATTCAGATTAAAACCTCATGTAGGAACCTTTGCAGGATTCTATAATCAAGGTCAATGTGGTTTCTTAGAGCTGTGTAAACACAAAAATCTGATTTTCTCAATTCAGATTTGATCTAGAGCTTCAAAACCAGAGGTCACCAAACCTGGACCCTGGAGATCTTCCTGCAAAGTCTAAGACTGTTCACACCGCAGAGCTAAATTAAATTGATTTTTAAATTTAGATTTTTAGAAGAGTTTTCAGATTTCAAGTTACAATAGACCAAACCTGACCGATGAAGTGATTTGTTTATAAATCCACACTGGTTGACCTAGTAACAATGGATGCATGACCAGGGAGAGGAAAGACTGGACAGGTTCATTTTCTCAGATCTAGATGCGAACCATTTTTTAACTACTATAACCAGCAGAATGGCATTTTAGGGCATTTACTAACTGGAACAGTACATTATATTAGAACGACTTGGTCAGCAGATAACATTACCTAACGGGATAAAAGGCTCCACTTACTATTCAGAAGCTTTACTGAAAGTCAGTGTATAACTACAGCTCACACAGTAAACACGTTTTCTAGATGATCCTTTTTGGATCAGATCTGAAACTACCTCCAAATGTGGCTTGAGTCTGCTGGTCAGGTTTTATGCATTTTTGTCCTTTAGTCTGTGGAAAATCTGTGCGGCTCAAATCAAATCTGCTGAATGATCAGGTCTGAACTGCCTGTCCTCAACAAGGCCTAATGTCCATCACAGCTGCTCCAGCTAATTAACATCTTCAGAAGACCTCGATTGGCTGGATCAGTATGTTAGACACAGGTTGAAACCAAAACATCTACAGAAGGCTTCAGGGTTAGTGGCCAGAGTCCTAGATATGCATTTGGTGTATGTTGGGGGTGAGGGTAGGGCTAGGGGTATGTTGGGGCTGGGGAAGGGGTAGATGTATAGTTGGGGATGAGGTAAGGGTAGGGGTATGTTTGGGTGCGGGTAAGGGTATGTTGAGGGTGAGGGCAGAGTTGCGGATAGAGAAGGTAGTGGTGTTGGGGGTGGATTTCAAGGAGTTTCAGAGTCTCTGACCTGGTTTTAAAAGTCTTTCATCTAGTCACTTTTGACACCCGCTTTTATCTGTTGGATCGGTAACTCGAGAACCAGAAGCTCTTCAATAATTCAAACCAGTGAGCAGCTTACAGGGCTCATCATCGCCACTGTTTAAAATATTTGATTGTTTTATTAGACAATCATACTGTAAGTGTAAAATTTCAGCTTCTCCCATCCAATTTTCACTAATGACCCAATGACATGATGGACCCTTTTAAAAACATTAAGAACAAGTGAAAATGTAACTTGTTTTTCTCCTGCTTTGCTGGGCAAATAGGGTCAACTGGTTATTTTAATAATTTATCTATGTAGTAATTCAGACTGGGACTTTGTTTAAAAGGCAAGGACATCATTTAAAATCCTGGTACTTCATGGCTGTTACACCAACTACAACTATGACTAGAAATTTTGAATTCAAATCTCAAAAAAAAAAAAACCCAAAAATGTCCAAATAAGCACTTGAAATTTACAAATGATTTTGGCACAGTAATTAAAATGTTTAAGGAAATAGGTCTTATTTTTATTAACCATTTTCATTAATTGGATGTAATGCATAAAATACAATTCAGCATTTGTTCAAGAGGTCCAGCGATTTAGTACTGAATTTGAATTAAACTGAAATTGGCATATTTGATTAGAGAGTATTAATTAAAATATTTGAAGGGCCCATTTTCATTCTACCAGCTTGATGGCGACTAGAAGTCCTGCAGAAAGTCTGAGTGTTATAGAGTGTTAAATCTAATCCTAAACCTAACCAATCCCACACCTAAACAGTTACATTACCTGTAGATCATCTGTAGGACCCACTCAAAACAAAGTGTGACAGATAAAACTGATGAAATATATATAATGTAATAAAAGGTAATAAAATGAGAATTTCACTAAAACTTCACATAATCAACAGAAGAATTTAGCAGAAGAATTTGGAATAAACTCCATGAACATTGTTCATCAAACTTGTCTTATTCATTTTAAGCATTACAATATTTTATACCAGCTGGGGAAGCTTTAAATTGATAGGACTTGATATGAATACACTTTTTATGGCGTCCTCACTTCACTCAGATCCAGGATGTCCTGCACATTCATGAAGTCGCGCTTCTGCTCCGCTGCACACAGATGCTTCAGTGCTCGTCGGCGTGAAGCTTGAGTGAGTTAATTAATTCATAGGCTGCTTCAATTTCCTCCGAATAACAATCAAGGGTTCAATGAGCCTTGTGTTTTGGAAGCAAGGCCTGATGGGGTTGTGGGGGTAAGCAGGAGATCCTTTCTCTTTCCTGAAAAGATATTTCAGCCTCGTTATTAACATCTTCAGAAAGGACTAGCTGGAACACCACAAGGGACAAATACTGATCGATTATTCACACCCTTAAAATCCAAATACTGCTTTAAGTTTATTAGAAAAAAAGACATACATAAATAAACAATTGTCCATTATCCATTAGAATCAGAATCAGAATCAGAAAACGTTATTGTTCCGGAGGAAACTACTTATGCTATGACTGAACAGACACACAGAGACACAAAGACAAGAACAATATAAAAATATAGTATAAAATCACAATAAAACCTTGCAAACAAAATGCTGAGGTCAGTAAAAGAGGTGGATATACATGGATAAATGAATAATATTACAAAATTATATGCAATTATGGGTGTTATCTGTTCAGCTTGAATGTAATACAAATGTGCAAAAGCTTCAATGTATTTGAGATGAAAAAGTGTGGAAGATATTCTAAACTATCCATCCGTCTTAACCAGGGTGAGGGGTCTCATCTCTCATAAGGGCAAAACCTGGACAGGTTACCAGTTCATCACAGACACACACACACACACACACACACACACACACACACACACACACACACACACATACACACACACTTAGGGGCAGTTTAGTATATCCAGTCCACCTGATCTGCAGGACTGTGGGAGGAAACCAGAGCCCCTAGTGGAAACACACACAAATATGGGGAAATATGAATACTCATACATAAAGAACCCTGAACGTCCTGCCGAAACCCAGGACCTTCTCACTGTGAGAGAACATTGCAACCATTTGTTCATTTGTCCGTCCATCCGTCCGTACGTCCATCCATCAAAACCAGAGTGGGGGGGTGGGGGTATTGAAGTCACTCAAAGGGATAAAGGTGGTGAAACAACCTGGACATGTCACTAGTCCATCACAGCACAGGTAAACACACACAGTCACACACATACAGACACACACAGTCTCTCTCACACAAACACACACACACACACACACACACACACACACACCTAGAGGAAGTTTAGCATCTGACCTGAATGTCTTTGGACTGTGGGAGGAACCCATAGCTCCAGAAACCCACACAGACACGAGCAGAACAAACACACACACAGAAAAAGAACCCTTAGAAAGACACCAGACAATATTTGTGTACAAATTAAAGCAGATATTGATTAAAAAAAAATAAAAATCTGTTAAATTCAGTATCCTAAATCTGTCACTCCATTTCTTCTGCTGTGTCCTGAAGACAGATTTAACTGTCATTAAAACTAACTGAATTGCTGAGTTCACACTGTGTCAGGTTTAGGTTTGAATGGTTCCTTTCGCAGTAGAGCTTTGAATTTGCCCAGTTAATATCAGTCGGGTCTGATTTTATATCACCTGACGCCTGAGATGTAGTCCTACCAGAGTTTTGAGAAGCTTTTAGTCCTAAAACTAAACGCATGCATGGTGGAGGGATACGTTTTTAAACACCTTAACCAGTGGAGCTCTTGCTGGTATTACCCTGAAATATAGTGTTATTACATGAAAAATAAAGATAAGTTAAACCTTTATTAGTGAGAAAGAAAACTTTTTTTTTTATAATTTCAGAAAGTGAGGAGCTCTCAAACGTTTAAACAACAAAAACAGCAGAGCTTCAAACAAGAGTTTCAAACCAAAAGACCAAAGAGATTTGTTATACCATGTATCAGAAATCCCTGTTGTGTTTTGTTGCTTTTTCCTGGTTCAAATAAAAGTAACTCAACCCCTAAGGACTGGGGGATGGGGTGGTTCCTTTCAGAGGGGGGGAATCAGTTTCTTCCACCTGTCTTCTCCAGCAGGAGCGCCACTCTGATCTCTCAGGAAACGCCTAATTAAAAACACTCTTTATCTTCCACAGCTTCCTGCAAAAACAGGGTCCCTCTGATAAAAGAACCGCGTCACCTAAATTAGCAGGCTGGTCATCAGCTGAGATCTAACATAGCTCCACCTTGCAGGAAATACCTCATCGTGCCTCGCCTCAAGACCAAATTAGAACCTCTGTGGACGTCTTTGTCTTTTGCTGCTTCAACATACCTGCTGATCTTAACTCTGCAGAGCATTTTCTAAAGAACAGATCCAAAGAAATGGTCTAAAATTACATACACAAAAGTTTAAATCAATTTTACCACTTTGGAGATGGAGTGATGGAAATTATATGCTCTCAAACCCATACTTAAGAATGATTTTACCATCTTTTTTTATATATTGTCATGGTTCCCCCCAGTCCCCAATGCAGGCAGGCGCGGGCACAGGCTTCCATTTCACACTTGGCTTTATTTCACAAAACTTCAAAAACCAAAAGGGCTCTTTGGCCCAAACTCTGATACAAAATGAGGGAACTAAATAGAACAAATAACCAGCAGTGAAGACTAAACTGAAACACTCTTAAATACACCAACGCCTAATGTCACCTCGGGCTGTGCCCGTCCAGAAATGAGGCGCAGTTGCAGACTTCCATTTCTTTGGTTCCCAGACGAACACAAACCGAGGGTAGTGTGAGGGTCGACAGACAACTAAACTTAAATACAGTGGAACTTAAATACTAAAACTAACTCAGGACACTCTCCATGCTGATATAACCAAAACACAAAACAGCTGTAATGAACGACCTTGCTTCAACTTAAAAGTCCTTTAACTGAATTTAACCAGTGGCGGCCTCTAGCGGCCGCTGAGTGGACATGACATAAACTGCATTTTTATTTTTTTTAAAATATAGAGAACACTCTTCAATATGCTATTTTCTCCAAACGTTAGAGTGTTATTATTTGCTAAGTTTAACACATTAAAAATTGACCATCAAGTATAAAACATGACTTTCGCACAGGCCACATTTTCTGCTTTACTTTCATTAAATTCAGCAAATAAATGGTAATCGTGCTTTACAGTTTTTTTTCTGATTGCTTAAACACTAAAAGAAAAGGTTCCCCACATTTGGCATAACTTTACACTCAGTCAGCAAAACATTGGCCCAGATTTGCACAACACTAAGCACATTATCAGCTTCACACTTTTTGCAAAACACACAGTGATTTGCTAATCACTAAACACACTTGGCAACCAATTGGTTAAACAAAACCACTAGGTGTACAAACTCTTAGGTGGGTATTTATAGACACGCCAATCAGGTTTAGGCACTGTAAAAGGGAACACGTGAGTTGGACCTAGAGTCCAGCCAAGCCTCAGCGGATATGCAGTGGCATCTGTGATCTGGACATTTCGTCAAGGGCATAGGTGAAAAACATCTGTTTTTTACAGCTTATATACAATATATACTGCATCAGACCTTTCTGGTATCCACGCATAATCATGTGATATTTTACTGTATTAGGCTACATGTATTTTGCTTTGTCAACATAGGATTGAGGGTCGAGAACACCAAGTAGGAAGGGGCCCCATGTTTACAGGAAAGAGCTATTATAAAAATGGTTTTGGCAAATCATGCAATAAGACTCAAAGGAAATTAAAAACAATATTGTCAGTGGCCAACGGTTTTTGGCAACATTCATCAGGTATCTCTTTCTACACTGGCTCGAATCCTAAAAAAAAATCCTGTCCAGATGAAACAACTTTACAAAGTGTAATTTGAAAGAAATTCAGACTGCGTGAAAAACCCGCAGCATGACTATGTGGAGGTACTGTAAGTATTGGACACTGCATGCATACTTTTTACATTTAGATCTACAGTCTGACTAGACCTATTTTGACTTACATGTTTTCTGGGTTCCAGAGAGGTTTGCAAATGGATGCTGAAGCAATCCCTCACCAGTTCATATACATTGATGAGGCAGGGTTTTACCTCACAAAGATCGGAAGATGTGGAAAAAATAGCCATTTAAAATGTACCAGGGAATGTGGGGGGAACACTACCCTCTGTGCAGCAATAACACAGAATGGAGTCGTCCACCACCATGCCACCTTAGGTCCTAACAATACAGCTCTCAATACCAGTACAGAAATTGGTTTCATGATCACCCACAATTTACGTCTTCATCTTCCACCATACTCACCCTTCCTAAATAGAAGAGGTTTTCTCGGCATGGTATTGGAAGGTTTATGATCTACAGCCACATGTTTATGCACCTCTCAGTCAAGCAATGGAGGACGCATGTAATCAGATTGATGTTGTATGTATTCAAGGATGGTTCCGACATTCTGTAAGATTTTTCCCACAATGTCTTACCTGTGAAAACATACCCTGTAAAGCTCTATAGCCAGATGCAGCTAGGCAGAGAGATGTTTAGTTTTTTACCCCCTCTTTTTGCATGCCTGTAGTGGCTGCAGAAAATGTACAGATTTGAGTTAGCTAATCATGTACATGTGGGTACATTATGAGAACAAAACAGTGTTTTTATTTTATTTTTTTTTAAATGTAGAGTTTTTACAATACCGTTTCATTTTGCAAAAGATCTGAGAAGTTTTGCTTCTTGGGTGTAGTGTTGTTGCTAATTGTGTGAAGTGATTTAGAAATATGGGCCCAATTTTCAAAACTGTGTATAAGGTATTGAAAATAAAACTAAAACATGCAGAAGACAATTGATGAATCATCATTCAAGAATTTGATTGGTGCATGAATGATTTATATTTCAGTTTGCGTTCGATCATAATTCAGTTTTGATGTTTGGTGTTTGACGTTGCTTCTTCATTTTGAGCGCTGGAGCATGGTCTCGGATGGACCAAACCAGGATGCCGCCAGGCGTAATTCTGTCCATAAACATGGAGCCATGGGGACTGGACAGGAGCCTGGTGCTGTATTGCGGCTCCAGCGTCCAGCCAGTGTAGTAAACAAGGGCACGTCTGGATTAAAGCTTCTCGGGGCTCGGCAGTGCGAACCAAAGGGGCTGGACTGGGACAGCGGCTCTATATAAGCTCCCACATTCATCTGCTGTGGAACAAATTGGCTGCCACTGGGGTCGTCCCAGCCCATCCCGCTGGAAATGAAGACTGAGGCGGCTCAGACGGGCCTGTCAATTTGGCCTGATAGTGTTGGGGAGGGGTTCATTCTCTTATGTGCTTCAATCCTCCTGCGCTATTAGAGTAATCTCCATCCACACCCAGCCCAGGTTAAACACGGCCCCATCTCAGCACTGGTGTATGGGCTCTTTAATGCTGTAAACTAAATGAACTGCGATGGCCCCATATGGGGATCCACATGAACCTGACCTATCCAGGCTCCATCTACCAGTTTTACTTGGACAATACGGGTAAAATTCCCATTCAAACCTAACAGGAAACCGTTGAAAACACCTTGTTTTTGGTTAAAATGCCCATTAGTTTGTAATTCATTTTAGGAAATATTTATTTTATAATCATACTCATATTTGCTAAGAAACTTCTATGGCTCTATGGCCGTTCACATGCATTTGCATTAAACACCTTTTAACATAGGTCATAAAATATATATAATGTTGCTGTCACTCAGTTCAGCCTTTGATTTTAAGATTTTTTTGTTACATTTTTAATGTGAAATGTGAATTGTAGATTTGTTTAAAGGGGACATGTTATGCAAAACTCACTTTAGTTATAATAGGTCTATGGGCTACAAAACATGTTCATGAAGTTCTTTGCACAAAATCACTCTCACATAAGGAGTCTCACCAGCTCTATTCTTGACAGTTTCAGTCCCTTTCAAAATGAGCCGTTTAAGGGCTCTGTCCCTTTTATGCAAATAAGCTGTTGTTGGCCACACCTCACCCATCCCAAACAACATTTTAAGAAGCACTACTTTCAGAAATTATCGAGCTATAAAATGACTCGGTTGGCTGTGCGCTGCATTTGCAATTTAGAATGGAGAAAACAACTCCAAGCAAGTGCGGGGCCAGGGGCGGACTGGCAATCTGTACGTTCTGGAAAAGTCCAGGGGGCGTCGTAGAAGCACATGATTCCTGACACCAAAATTTTTCAGCTGATTCACAGAAAACGGATGGACGTTCTTTTCGCGCTTGGTGTTTTTATAGGAGCAGTAGAGACCCAAATGGAAATACAAAAGGATGCAAAAAGTGAGTTTTGTATAACATGTCCCCTTTAATTTTAATGATTATGTGCATTACAATATTTCACTGGGTTCACCTCGACAGTTAATTGCAGTTAATACATTTTTTTTCCTGAGCTGTATATTTACATATACACACAAATGTCTGTACTTGTATTTTTCTATTATTTGTATAGTGTACTTTACATTATACTGTTGTGTAGCTTTTATTCTATGGTTTTGCTGCTCTTGCCTTTGTTCTGTCCACTTTCAGCCAGAGCAATGCAAATTTGCCACTTGTGGGACTAATAAAGGTTAATCTTGTTTTATCTTATCTTGTCTTATCAATATGTGATTCTGACCATTTTCCCCCACATCTTAAAGAGCTTCCTCTAATCTCATCCTGATCCCAATCTAAGATCTTGAAATGAAATTTCTTTTCTCTCACTGCTCTGATCTTTATTCATCTCAGATTATCAGATCTTCAGATAAACCAGAAGATCCAAAAGAACTTGGTTTCTTATAAATGAGTCTGAACAACATCTGAAATTTGTCAAATTCAAGTCTCAACTACCAAAGCTTCGAAAGGCCTTCAGGAAGTCTGGAGAATTGTTCTTCAAGACTTCATCTGGACCAACCCTGGTAATGGAGATCCACCTAAGAAGTCTACAGTCTGCTCTGGCTGACCAAGTCCCTGACTGGCTGGAGTGCTAAGTAAGGGGGAGCTGTCAAGGGGCCAGTATGTTAGATGTAGGGTGGAGCTCAACAGAGAATGATCTCCAGAATAAACTACATGAAGTAGCAGGAGGTTTAAAATAGAAAAAGAGAGGTTGGAAGATGGTCATGTTAATATGTT